>CM077154.1:10163213-10422889 GCA_039583875.1 Platanthera guangdongensis | reverse complement strand
ATTCTTAGTCGCAGCGATCAGCTAGTCTCTTAGTTCTGGCAGTTAAGCTCAGCGGTCAGGAGGTGTGCCATAGCAGCAGTAGTCTAGGAGTTACCACAGCTACAGTCTGGAGGTTAGCCGTTGTAGCGGTCTGGGAGTTAACCACAGCTACGGTCTGGAGGTTAGCCGCAGCAGCAGTCTGGGAGTTAACTGCAGCTACAGTCTAGAGGTTAGCCGCAGCAGCGGTCTGGTGGTTAACCACACCTATAGACTGATGGTTAGTCGCCGCTGCGGTCTGGAAACTTGCCGCAGCATCGGCTTGGAATCTTGACGCAACAGCAATGGTGGGAGTCCGCAACTTCAGACTGGTAGCTAGCAGTTACGGTCTGGTGACTAGCAGTGGCGGTCTGGCGGCTTATCTCTATTATTGTTGGGTGATCTTCTTCAGTTGCTCTTTGTACAGTGTTGCGGTTTGATAGTGTCAAACTGTATAGCCGTGCAGATTGTATTTTGTCCCACATCTCTTGTTGTATTCTCTCATCTCCCACATTTTTTATAAATAAGGGGGCATGCCTATGTATTGTTTATCTTTTTAGAGCAATAAAATTTGTCTTTATTTAGCACTTTTTTACGCTCCCCTTCTGATAATGCTAGTGTGGCAAGTATCTCCTCTAGGCACGACGCGTTACTGGTGGATGAGTTGCTGGAGGTCTCATTATCTGCTTCCTTGCTAGTCATCTGGTCGGCAATTGACGCACCTCCCTTTGTCATTGTGGCTATATGGGAATGCTTACGTAAAGCAAGCATTGTTTTTTGAAATTCTGTAGAGCTTTTGGGAACACCTTCCCATAGATTGCGCGAAACTGGTGAGAGTCACCCATTTTTTTCCCAAATCAAAGAATCAGACTGTCTTAGCTCGGAGTTGGACCGGGCAAGCTAACCAACAATGAAAATCCAGTAGCAATGATGTGAGGATTTTTTTACCGTGGAAAACCCAGAAAGGGCGAAAAACCACGTGGTCGGATCTATACCGGGCCAAAATCCACTATTTCACCGATTTTACAAGTTTTCTGAGTTTCCTTGGAGGGTGACCGAACACCTCTCTTTTACAAGCTTTGAATACAAGAACAATAAAAAATAAACAAATCCCCCGAAGTCGTGGTGAGATCACTTTAGTGAGGAAAAATGCGAAGTTCTCGGAGCCTTAATGAAAGCGCTCTGGCAGAGTCGAAGCCTTGATGAGAGCGCTCCCACGGAGAATGATGCCAAGTTCTTGAGGCCCTGTAATGCCTTCACGTCAGCATCCGCGGAAGAGAATTTTAATGCCTTCTCTCAGGCTCACAAAGGCATCCAAGTGAGCGTCGGGCGTTGCGCATGCCAGAGAGGGAGCAAAGCAAATTCCAAGCTGAGAAATAATCTAAGTTACACATTCTCATCGAAAAACCTCGGAGCTTTCTCTAGTCTCTGAAGTTGCTTGTCTTCAAATATAGGTATGGAGTTTTTTTTAGTTTATTAGAGGAATGTGCTAGTAATTGTGCTTGGGCAGATTTTGAGGTGGTGAATGGTAACGTTCTGTTTCGATTATTAGAATCGCCAATTTTCTCAAAATGATGAACATGCCCATCAGGTGGTCCGGGCGACCCGGGCAGGTTACCCGGAGGACATGGCGGAGGCAGACGACGGTGAACAATGGTGGTGGCGGCCGCCAGCGTGCGCTCGTATGCAGTGATCGTTCCTGGTTGTGGTGCCCGTATGAGCGCGCTTGCGCATGCGTGATTATGCTTGGGTGGCCGCTCGGCTCCTCTGGCTTGGTTTGGGAAATTTTAGGGGGAACCTCATCAAGCACTATTAGATTGGCTATCTGCAAAGTAGTTTATAATAAAGTTATATTCGCAAATAAAAATGATATCTGCAAATCAAAATTTTAGGATTTCTATTACAACAACTTCTTTTTGGTCTCTTCTAATAAGCCATTGGGAGGAACCCTATGGTACAGAAGCCACCATTTCTTTTCCTATCTTAGGTTGTGTTTGGCGCGGCTTATCGTAGCTTATTTGCCCCTATGAGGTTGGACAAAAACGTTATTGTCATAAAATGTATGTTTGGTAAATGTTACAAAACAGAAACTAGTTTGAGGCATAAAATTTTGGTATGACAATAACATTTTGTCCAACCTCACGGGACCAAATAAATTGCGATAAGTCGCCCCAAACACAACCTCCGTGACGGCCTCCTAAAAGAAGAGGGATAGTCTTCATCAGGAACCTTCATCAACCACCATTATTCCTCTATCAACGTACCAGAGTTCAATATCTCAGAATCCATCCATCTTTTTTCAGCACAGGAAGATTTATGAAGAGATCTGTTCTTGGATGGGAAGCCATTATTTCAAATGTTCCTCCTCCTGGAAACTCCTATTGAGGTCCCCCAGGTGTTGTTCGGAATCCTCTTGGAATTCAGATCTGTTAGCCTTGTGGATTGGCCGACTCCAAGTGCATCTGCTGCATGTTATTGTGAAGAAGCAATTGTTCTGAGTGCTTATTAAGGAAGTTGATCCAAGTATTGATCTAAGTGCCAATCTGGCCTAGTCTCTGGCGCTTGATTTTTCGCCGTAGAGGAACAGTAATTTTTCTGGATTGGATCGAAGATATCATCATCTTCGCGGCTCAGGTGACCTCTTTCTAATTTTTTCTACGTGTGCTTTAGTTTTCTATGGAAACTTAGAAATTTAGAAAGAGACACAATGTCGAAAGGAAGCAACCTCTCATCTCCTGTGTCGATGATCAACTTGAAGAAATTCTCGAACTCTGAGTTCAGTGCCTGGAAGTTGAACACGTAGTTCAACATGAAGTACTTGAATATGTTCCATACTGTGCAGTCTAATTTTGAGTCTTATAGAGGAGGAGAGGACAAGAATAACTAGATCAACGACAGAGATTTTTGTCGTGATTACCTCCTCAATTGTCTCTCAAACAGACTTGCAGAGACATACAACAAGATGAAAACTGCCAAGGAAATCTGGGATGCACTGGAGGAGCAGTTCAAAGAGGAAGAGAACATGTCCAAGATGCACCTGGTGGACAAGTTCATAGCATGCACCTTCACTAAAGACAGGGAGAGACTTTCTCAGGTTGCAGAATTTGAATCTCTCGTGGACAAGCTGAACAGTGAGAACATCCCTCTACCAGATAGGTTTGTTGCTAGAGCTATAATTTTCAAGCTGTCATCGGCTTAGTACTCCTTCAAAACGGAGATGCATCGAAAGAAAACACAGGTCAGTCTGAAAGACCTCAAGTGCTTCATCTGTATTGAGGATGAGAATAGTACTAGGCACGTTTTGGAGACCATTAATAAGCAGAACTCTGCTGCTAACATGATCATGCACCCTAAGCGAAAGCCTAAGACTAGAAAGACTAGACCATACTCAAGTACACCCGCAATTAATGACACTAGCAGGATGGCTAAGAAATTTAAAGGCAAGTGCTACAACTACAATAAGTGGGGTCACTGTGCTTTCGAGTGCAAGCAACCCAAGAGGGGTGAATCCAACACACTAAAGACTGTTAATAAAGCTAATATGGTTTATCAGACTGCATCTGCCGATTTTGTTGCCATGGTTAGCAATGGGAAGGCCAGTACAGAGTGGTGGCTCGATTCAGGTGCTACATGTCACGTCTGCAACAATTCAACACTTCTAGAGGACGTCACCGCAGTAAATGAGACAGTCACTGTTGCGAATGATGGAGTAGCTGACGTGCTGAAGATGGGAAATGCAACTTTGCTTCTTTCCTTAAGTAAGCGTACGTTTAATTTTGAAATATGTTAAATTTATACCTATATTAACTGCTAATTTAATTTCAATTAGTTTGTTATGCAATGATGGTATGTCATTTGACATTAGTGGTGGTAGAATAACCTAAATGGTTCACTCGCATTATTTTGGTTGTACTTATGTAGTAAATGGGATGTATAGGCTGAGTCAAGCAAATGAAGTGGTAAATTTGGTTAGCTCAAATCTGATAGATTCTAAAACTTTACATACAAGACTAGGACAAGTGAACTATAGTAAACTACTACTGCTAGCTAAAACTCACAACATACCCTTAGACACAATAATCAGATTTGACAAATGTGAAATTTGTGCTCAGACAAAGATAACTAGAACACTTTTAGTCAGGTTTCTAGGAGCATACAGTTACTAGAGTCAATATATTTCGACATATGTGACTACAAAAGCTTTGTCATAAGAGGAGTTCGTAAGTATCTGATAACCTTTATCAACGATTACTCAAGATTTAGCCACATTTATCTCCTTAAATCCAAAGATGACGCTTTTGAAAAATTTTGTATATTCAAAAATAGGCTTGAAAATAAATTAGACATGAAAATAAAAAGGCTAAGAAGTGATAGAGAATGTGAATATGTCTTGGGGGAGTTCAGAGATTTTCTTGCTAGCAATGACATAATTCTTGAAACCACTGCCCCTTATTCATCACAATCCAATGGTATTGCCGAAAGAAAAAATAGGACTTTAACAGAAATGTTGAATTCCATATTGTTAACTGTCGGCATGCCTGTGGCCTATTGAGGTGAAGTCGTCCTCACGTCAAATCACAATCTTAATAATATTCCTCATGCTAAGTTGAATCAAACACCCTATGAGCTCTGGTTTAAGAGACCTCCTAGATTTGATAATCTTAAGACCTGGGTCTGTATCACTTATGTTAGGATACCTAACTCTAGAAGAGCTAAGATTGGACCAAGGACGAACACATGTGTCTATCTAGGATGTGTAGAGGAAAGTGCTGCAGATAGGTTTCTAGATCTATCAGCTAATACAATAATAGAATCTAGAGATTCAGTTTTCTTTGAGGATAAGTTCCTCAAAGATAAAAAACTAACGCTTCCAGGTCTGCTAGCATCTAGTAATGTGACTACCGTTGAGCCAAAACTAAGGATCTCTAACACTGAGCCCATAAATACTAGTGAGTTAGCATCTAAAAGGTTATCTAATAAAGAACAAGTGCCTAAAAGCTTCGGTACATACTTTGTGACTTACCAAGTTGAAGTTGATCCATCTACCTATAAGGAAGCAATGCGATCTAGGGATTCTCTATTATGGAAAGAAGTCATAGATGATGAGATGAAATCTCTCCTGTAAAATCACACTTGGACCTTGGTTGACTTGCCCAAAGGGGCTAGAGCCATTGGAAGTAAGTGGGTTCTGAAAAAGAAGTTTAATCCTGATGGGAGTATCGCCAAATACAAAGCAAGTTTAGTTGCAAATGGCTTCACTCAAGTGAGTGTTATAAACTACTTTGATATATACTTACTTGTTTGTCACATTGCGACAATTAGGATTCTTCTTGCTTTAGCATCTATTGAACATTTTGTCGTTCATCAGATGGATGTCAAGACTGTATTTCTTAATGGAGATCTGACTGAGGAGATCTATATGCACCAACCTGAAGGGTTTGTCATAAAAGGTCTAGAAAATAAGGTCTATAAGTTGATTAAGTCTCTCTACGGATTGAAGCAAGCACCTAAATTGTGGTACGAGAAATTTGATACTTTTGTTAAAGGCATGAGTTTTAAATCTAGCATATCAGATAAATGTTTGTATATAAGAGCAAGTTCAGATAAAGTTATAATTATTTGCTTTTATGTTGATGACATGCTAATTCTGGGCACTGATCAGTCTGAGGTAGAAGGCGTGAAAGTTGCCTTGACGACACAATTTAGCATGACAGACTTAGGTGTGGTGAAAACCATCCTAGAAATGGAAGTGAAATTTACTGAAAAGGTCATTACCCTAAGTCAGAGTCACTACGTTAAAAATTTACTTGAAAAGTGGGGTTACGTTAATAACAAGAAGATTGGGACTTCATACGACTACAACAATAGACTGAAACCGAATGAAGGTTCACCTATTAGACTGTTGGATTAGTCCAAACTCATAGGAAGTCTCATGTATGCTACAACCTACACTAGACCTGACATAGCCTTTACGGTCGGCATGTTAAGTAGATTTACGAGTAACCCTAGGAAGGACCACTAGGATGCCTTGGAAAGGCTAATGTGATACTTAAAGTACACTGAGAAGTATGATTTATGTTACAGTGGACATCCTCTCGTGCTTGAGGGGTATTTTGACGCCTCCTAGTGCTCAGAAATTGCTGATAGTAGATCCACTAGTGGCTTTGTGTTTACACTAGGAGCAGCAACAGTAGCTTGGAAGTCAAAGAGACAGACGTGTTGTAACGCCCCGAAACTCAAAGGAGCAAAGGGGGACGTTTTGGGCCAGTTTTGGTTTCTGGCTGAAGGCACACGGCCTGGGACACGGGCGTGTCCCAGGGCGTGTCAAGCGTGTGTCGACACTTAGCCGCGAAGTCGTCGAGTTATTCTCGACGATTCGTCGAGAATGGGCACACGGCCTGCGACACGGGCGTGTCGCAGGGCGTGTCGACCCGTGTCGACACTTAGCCGCGAAGTCGTCGAGTTATTCTCGACGATTCGTCGAGAATGGGCACACGGCCTGCGACACGGGCGTGTCGCAGGGCGTGTCGACCCGTGTCGACGAGCGTCAAGGTGAAATCGTCGAGATTCACTCGACGATCGTCGAGACAAGGCACACGGCCTCGGACACGGGCGTGTCCAAGGCCGTGTCAGCGAGTCGTCGTTCTCCCCTCGACGAAATGTCCGTGTACACGGCCTGGGGGCCCAGGCGTGTCAATGTGACACGGGCAAGGACACGGGCGTGTCCTAGAACCCGTGCAGTGCTCGGGTTGGAAACGGGGGAAAAATCATGGGTACACGGCCGGCTACACGGCCGTGTCAGCTGGAACACGGGCGTGTCAGCTCGAACACGGGCGTGTTCGATACCCGTGTGCGTGTTCAGAAGATTCGATTTTGACGGCGAATGCGGCACACGGCCCTGGACACGGGCGTGTGCCAAGCCGTGTTCGGCCCAGATTGGGCATTTCAGCCCCGAATCAAAGCCGCTCGTTTTCTTAGGTTGAGATCCGACGGCTGGGGATGATTCCTGGGAGGATATACACGGGTTTGACTTAGAAAAATCCACACTTTTCATCACTTGATCTCTCTCCAAACCCTTGGAGAAAGAAGAGTCAAGGCTAGAGGAAGAGGAGCTAGATCCGCCATTGGAGGAGCTTCGGAGCTCCGAATCGCAAGCCGACTCCGGATCCACGGAGGCAACGCAAGCGCGGTGATTTCTATCCGATTACATTTCGATGGCGCCAAAGAGGAACGCAAGGGTAACGATCCTCACTTGTGAGCATGATAGCTCTCTTTCTTAGCATAGGAAGCCCTCTCTCGCGAGTTTGCGAAGGGTTGGAGGCGTTCCTTCGGGTAGATATGTAAAGTCCCCGTTGTTTAGCGTCCGTATGCGAGAACGGACATAGGCATTTTGGTTGAAGCCTACCCGGACATGTAGTTCGGATCGGTGATGTTGCATTGCATAAGGCCGGAGAAGACTCCGTGCTATTGGGTGTTTTTCGGGTTTTCTACGCGGTAGATTGCAGTAGGGAGCCTTGGGGACTAACCCAAAGGTGCACCCGGAAAACTGGGCGGACACGAGGTCTTGCCAACTTGGTGGCCTGAGTGCCAACTTGAACATAACGGGGTTATGTGATTTGTGGTAGAACGGGAATCGGTGAAAGTTTGACCCGCGCAAATGGCTTAAATTGTCGTTGCGATGTGAGCACGGGTTAGATGGAGCCGTACCCGCTTTATGTCGTTCGGGTTAGAGAGACCTAAAGTTACATGGCACTCGTCGTTGGCATAGATGTGAGTCTTCGGTGGTCGATGGCTTAAATTGACGTGACCAATACCATGAAGACAAATTGCTCATAGGAATAACCGTCTAAGTGGCGGTGGTGAGTCCGGAATGTTAATGGCTTTAATTGACGTAACATCGACCGGTTCACCGAGAATGTGCCCTGAGTGCACGGGACGTGTGGCCGTACGAGCCAACGTCTGTGATGAAATGGCTATAGTTATATGCATTGCTCGCTCGTGCTAATGAAATGCAGGGAAGGAGCATCGCCGCCCCGAGTTGGGGGCGGGATCGTTATAATTTGGTCAGCATTGCTGACCGTTGCTTTGTTTGCCACCGTGCGGTGGTTTGTTTGCTTGCAGGTGCAGCTGGACCAAGCGGTCAATAGCGGGCTAAAGCCCTTTTTGCGAAGCTGGCCCTCGAAGGCCCAAGTGGAAATGTTTTATGTTTTATTCATGTATGGCCGGCCTGCGAGCCGAGGTTTGGAAATCATGTAATAGACAAATGAAACATCTTGTAAGGCCTTAAGGCCGACTTTTGAGTATTTTGTAATGACATTCCTTTTGGTTTTAGTGGACATTCATGCTTGTGTGGGTTCTTGATTTGTAACTCTTATAAATTGCTTCCGCTAGAATGCTCTGTGTAGGACGTTGAGATTGGTTGGATGGTTTCCATACGTAACCACCCGGTCTGTCTGTGGTATATGGCGTCGGGCCCCGGCCGGACCTACTGCTATATGCTATGCGACGGATAGGGGGTGTTACAATTTGGTATCAGACTACTGGTTTTGGTCGGGCTTAAAGTGAATTCGTGGGCGAATTCTTTTTAAGGGGTGGTGAGCACATTGTGTGCGTCATCGTAATAACAGTAAAAAGAACCCATGAATGTCCACTTAGGAATGAAAATACTCGTGTTTGAGGAACCTGCGTGTTCCTATAATTGCTGTTTGCAATGTTATTTGGTCGCTTAACGGTGTTTTGTACCACTATAGGTGACCCGAAGTGGTGTTGGGCCGTCAGAACGCCGAGGTTCTGAGGCTAGTAGTGCACCAGAAGTTGCTCCCGCAACACCTTTGTCGGCTGAAAATATAAGATTGGTGGCTGAAGCGGTGCTAGCCGTGATAAATGCGCAGCCTGGGAGGCAAGCGCAGCAGCCAGCTCCTGTGATGGAGCAAGTACCTCTTCAAGAGGCGGAGCCGAGGAGGATGGAGCAAGTGGTTGTAGAACCAATAGTGCCAAGGAGGGCGACTGAGAGGCAGTTGAAGCATGTAATGAGCTTTAACCCTCCGTTATTCTCGGGGTTGGGAACCCCATCTCAGGCTGAAGACTGGCTCTCTAGGGTGAAGAGAGTCATGACAGCGACGGAGACGGAGGAGTGGCAGATGACCACCATTGCTACGTTCCTGTTGGACGGGGAAGCGAGGATGTGGTGGGAAGGCTTGGAGCTGCATCATCTGAGAGGAAGACAATTGATAGACGTTCCGATGGAAGAGTTCTCGGAATTGTTCTTAGCAAGATACCTCCCTTCTACTCAGAGGATTTCAATGGAGAATGAGTTCCTGAGGTTGGTGCAGGGTGAGCGAAGCGTGGATGAATATCTCCACGAGTTTACGCGGTTGAGTCGTTATGCGAGCTCTACCATCATGGATGAGGAGCGCAAGACTAATCGCTTCTACGAAGGTCTGAGGGATGAGCTGAGACTATTACTGTCGGGGCCGATGACGCAGGGTTTCTTAACCTTAGTCAATACTGCCCGGTCCTTGGAGAAGGACATGAGGAGTGTACAGGCAAAGAAAAGCTTGGGTGAAAAGAAATCTGAGTTTAAAGTGCCGACTACTTCGAAGTCTGGCTATCGGAGGGCTTTCAAGAAGCATAGGACTTCGGGTCCAGCTCCTTCTGGCGCTTCTGGGACGACTACGGGTCGGACCCCGGGTGCGTGTTTTACTTGCGGCAAGACGGGGCACTTTGCCCGTGATTGTTGGAGCGGACGTCCTAAGTCCGAAAGGAGGCCAGGAGCTACCTACGAAGAGAAGGGAAAGGCGGTGGAGTCGACCGCATCCCACTATGCTCCGGCCCAACCAAGGGTCTATAATCTTGGCCAACAGGAGGCCATTAAACAAGCTGACGTGGTGACAGGTACGGTTTAATTTATAGCAAGTCAATTCCTTTATATGCTTGTTATGTATATGTTACCTTACCACTGCTTGTTTAGGATTTGTAATGATTTGTGAAAATCCCGCACGAGCACTCTTTGATACGGGAGCTTCACACTCCTTCTTGTCCGAAGGATTTATATCACGCATCGGAGTCCCTTCTTCGATGGCGAAGGACAAGTTGGATGTGTTATTGCCCAATGGGTGTTCGATGCGAGCGGTTAGGATCTGCGAGGTTAAGACTCGTATTGGAGAGCAGGAGTTCGACCTGCGGGCGTCTTTACTTCCGTTAGTGGAGTTTGACGTCATATTTGGCATGGACTGGCTCTCGGAGCAGCAGGCCCATATAGATTGCGGTAGCAAGGAAGTCAAGCTGGGAGCGAGTCGTGAGACGACGTTTAAGGTCTTAAAGGGGTCGAGCAAACATTGATGTCTGCTCTTCAAGTGGTTAAGGCAGGTTCGTGCCGGAGCAGAACTGTTCTTTACTCTAGTGGAGGTTGCAAAGCCGAAGCCCGCTATGGATTGTATTTCAGTGGTATCGGAATACCCTGATGTGTTCCCTGCAGATCTTCCTGGAGCCCCGCCACAACGGGAGATAGATTTTACTATCGAGCTAGTGCCAGGTGCAAAGCCTGTGTCACGATCTCCGTATCGGCTAGCGCCTAAGGAAATGGCGGAGCTGAAGGTTCAACTGCAAGAGTTGTTGGAGCAAGGGTATGTGCGCCCGAGTTCTTCGCCTTGGAGCGCACCGGTCCTCTTTGTTAAGAAGAAGGACGGAAGCTTGAGATTGTGTATTGATTATCGGGAGCTAAACAAGCTGACTGAGAAGAATAAGTACCCGATCCCCCGGATTGATGATCTCTTCGATCAGTTAGTCGGGTCGACGGTGTACTCGAAGTTAGATCTCAAGTCTGGGTACTATCAGCTGCGGATAAGGGAGAGTGATATCCCGAAGACAGCGTTTAGTACGAGATACGGGCATTATGAGTTTACGGTCATGCCGTTTGGGCTGACTAATGCGCCGTCAGTATTCATGGATTTGATGAACAGGACGTTCAGGGAGTACCTAGACCATTTCGTGATCGTCTTCATCGACGATATTTTGGTGTACTCGCAAAGTGAGGAGGATCACTTCAAGCATCTCCATTTGGTGTTGGAGACACTCAGGAGAAACCAGTTGTATGCCAAGTTCTCTAAGTGCGAGTTTTGGCTATCCTCAGTGGCGTTCCTCGGGCATATAGTGAGTGGAGAGGGTATTGCGGTGGATCCGGCGAAGATTGTTGCGATACGGGAGTGGCCTGAGCTTGCTACGGTAGCAGAAGTCCGGAGCTTTTTGGGGCTTGCCGGTTATTATAGGCGCTTCGTAGAGAACTTCTCGCGGATAGCGCTACCTCTCACTACTTTGACGAGGAAGGAGCATAAGTTCGTTTGGACGCCGGAGTGCGCGCGAGCTTTTGAGGAATTGAAGTGTCGGTTGACCACGGCGCCTGTGTTGAGTTCGCCGGTTGGGACCGAAGGCTATGAGATATATAGCGATGCTTCAGGCAGCGGTTTGGGTTGCGTGCTACTGCAGCACGACAGCGTAATAGCTTATGGCTCGAGACAACTAAAAGTGCACGAGAGGAATTATCTGGTCCATGACTTGGAGTTAGCGGCCGTGATTTTTGCCTTGAAGCTGTGGAGACACTATTTGTACGGTGTGAAGATTGATATCTACACCGATCACAAGAGCCTAAAGTATTTGATCGATCAGAAAGATCTGAATATGCGGCAGCGTAGGTGGATGGAGTTCCTGGGGGACTATACTTTTAAGATCCACTACGTGCCTGGCAAAGGGAATGCGGTTGCGGACGCGTTGAGTCGTCGAGCCCCAGCTCAAGCTAATTGGCTATCAGTGCATGATGAGCGGTTGGTGCAGGAGCTGGAGGCGTTGGAGATTGTTTGTGTGGATAGACAATCTAGTGCTGAAGCAGTGCTGAATTGGACTGAAGTCCAATATGACCTGGCTGATCGGATTCGGCAGGCTTTGGATATGGATGCTCATATGAAGCAGTTCATGATAGAGGCTTTGGATGGGTCAAATTCCCAATTCGTTGTAGAGGACGGATTGCTGTGGAAAGACGGTCGTTTGTGCGTCCCAAGTGTGGGCAATTTACGGGTGGAGTTGTTGTACGAGGCGCACCATACCAAGTACTCGATTCACCCAGGGAGCACGAAGATGTACCGCGATGTGAAGAAGCTATTTTGGTGGCCGGGTTTGAAAAAGGATGTGGCGCTATACGTAGCGAAGTGCCAAACCTGCGCCTTGGTAAAGGCGGAGTGCCAAAAGCCGGGAGGATTTCTTAAGTCCTTGCCTATTCCGGAGTGGAAATTTGACGACATCTCTATGGACTTTGTGCATGGTTTGCCAAGGTCGCAAAAGGGGAACGACGCCATTTGGGTGGTCGTGGATCGATTAACGAAGGTGTCGCATTTTATTCCGCATAGGAAGGATGATCCGGTGGAGAAGCTGGCAAAGCTATATGTGGATAACATAGTGCGGCTTCATGGTGTGCCCCGCAGCATCGTGAGTGACCGTGATGGGCGGTTCACGTCCAATGATTGGAGGTGGTGCAGCAAATGTTGGGAACAAAGCTGAAGTTTAGCACAGCCTTCCATCCACAAACGGATGGGCAGACCGAGAGGGTCAATAGAACGATGGAAGACATGCTTCGCATGTGTGTCTTGGACTTCGGAAAGCAATGGGAGGACCACCTTTATTTGGTGGAGTTCGCATACAACAACAGCTACCAAACAAGTATTCAGATGGCGCCTTTCGAGGCCCTTTATGGTAGAAGATGTCGCACGTCGTTGTCTTGGTTAGAAACGGGCGAGTCAAAGTTGTATAAGCGATCGGAAGTGGAGGATGCTACTTCTTGGTAAGAACCATTCGGGAGAGGTTGCTTATCGCTCAGGACCGACAAGCAAAGTACTATAATGCCAAGCACAGGAACGTGGAGTTCGCTGTGGGCGATTATGTATACTTGAAGATCAAGCCGTTCAAGGGTGTCTCGCGGGTGCGGCGATTGAAAAAGCTGAGCCCGAGGTACCTTGGACCATTTGAGGTTCTGGAGCGAGTTGGTGAAGCGGCCTATAGGTTGAAGCTTTCTGTGGAGCTAAGTGGTTTACACGATGTATTCCACATTTCGGTGCTTCGGAAGGCGGTGCAAGAGCCTACGCAAGTGATCGCGGTCGATCAAGTGCCGGTGGATAGTGGGCTAACGACAAAGGTAAAGCCCGTGCGGATTGAGGACTCGGAGGTCAAGCGGCTACGCAATAAAGAGATCAGGATGGTCAAAGTCCGGTGGGACAATTGCGGTCGTGAGGAGCTCTCCTGGGAGCGAGAGCAGACGATGCTTGACGAATATCCGGAGTTGTTCCGCTCAGGTACAAATTTTGTTTTGTACATGTTTTTCCCTTTATGTAATTTCGTGGGCGAAATTCTTTTAAGAGGGTAGAGTTGTAACGCCCCGAAACTCAAAGGAGCAAAGGGGGATGTTTTGGGCCAGTTTTGGTTTCTGGCTGAAGGCACACGGCCTGGGACACGGGCGTGTCCCAGGGCGTGTCAAGCGTGTGTCGACACTTAGCCGCGAAGTCGTCGAGTTATTCTCGACGATTCGTCGAGAATGGGCACACGGCCTGCGACACGGGCGTGTCGCAGGGCGTGTCGACCCGTGTCGACACTTAGCCGCGAAGTTGTCGAGTTATTCTCGACGATTCGTCGAGAATGGGCACACGGCCTGCGACACGGGCGTGTCGCAGGGCGTGTCGACCCGTGTCGACGAGCGTCAAGGTGAAATCGTCGAGATTCACTCGACGATCGTCGAGACAAGGCACACGGCCTCGGACACGGGCGTGTCCAAGGCCGTGTCAGCGAGTCGTCGTTCTCCCCTCGACGAAATGTCCGGTGTACACGGCCTGGGGGCCCAGGCGTGTCAATGTGACACGGGCAAGGACACGAGCGTGTCCTAGAACCCGTGCAGTGCTCGGGTTGGAAACGGGGAAAAATCATGGGTACACGGCCGGCTACACGGTCGTGTCAGCTGGAACACGGGCGTGTCAGCTCGAACACGGGCGTGTTCGATACCCGTGTGCGTGTTCAGAAGATTCGATTTTGACGGCGAATGCGGCACACGGCCCTGGACACGGGCGTGTGCCAAGCCGTGTTCGGCCCAGATTGGGCATTTCAGCCCCGAATCAAAGCCGCTCGTTTTCTTAGGTTGAGATCCGACGGCTGGGGATGATTCCTGGGAGGATATACACGGGTTTGACTTAGAAAAATCCACACTTTTCATCACTTGATCTCTCTCCAAACCCTTGGAGAAAGAAGAGTCAAGGCTAGAGGAAGAGGAGCTAGATCCGCCATTGGAGGAGCTTCGGAGCTCCGAATCGCAAGCCGACTCCGGATCCACGGAGGCAACGCAAGCGCGGTGATTTCTATCCGATTACATTTCGATGGCGCCAAAGAGGAACGCAAGGGTAACGATCCTCACTTGTGAGCATGATAGCTCTCTTTCTTAGCATAGGAAGCCCTCTCTCGCGAGTTTGCGAAGGTTGGAGGCGTTCCTTCGGGTAGATATGTAAAGTCCCCGTTGTTTAGCGTCCGTATGCGAGAACGGACATAGGCATTTTGGTTGAAGCCTACCCGGACATGTAGTTCGGATCGGTGATGTTGCATTGCATAAGGCCGGAGAAGACTCCGTGCTATTGGGTGTTTTTCGGGTTTTCTACGCGGTAGATTGCAGTAGGGAGCCTTGGGGACTAACCCAAAGGTGCACCCGGAAAACTGGGCGGACACGAGGTCTTGCCAACTTGGTGGCCTGAGTGCCAACTTGAACATAACGGGGTTATGTGATTTGTGGTAGAACGGGAATCGGTGAAAGTTTGACCCGCGCAAATGGCTTAAATTGTCGTTGCGATGTGAGCACGGGTTAGATGGAGCCGTACCCGCTTTATGTCGTTCGGGTTAGAGAGACCTAAAGTTACATGGCACTCGCCGTTGGCATAGATGTGAGTCTTCGGTGGTCGATGGCTTAAATTGACGTGACCAATACCATGAAGACAAATTGCTCATAGGAATAACCGTCTAAGTGGCGGTGGTGAGTCCGGAATGTTAATGGCTTTAATTGACATAACATCGACCGGTTCACCGAGAATGTGCCCTGAGTGCACGGGACGTGTGGCCGTACGAGCCAACGTCTGTGATGAAATGGCTATAGTTATATGCATTGCTCGCTCGTGCTAATGAAATGCAGGGAAGGAGCATCGCCGCCCCGAGTTGGGGGCGGGATCGTTATAATTTGGTCAGCATTGCTGACCGTTGCTTTGTTTGCCACCGTGCGGTGGTTTGTTTGCTTGCAGGTGCAGCTGGACCAAGCGGTCAATAGCGGGCTAAAGCCCTTTTTGCGAAGCTGGCCCTCGAAGGCCCAAGTGGAAATGTTTTATGTTTTATTCATGTATGGCCGGCCTGCGAGCCGAGGTTTGGAAATCATGTAATAGACAAATGAAACATCTTGTAAGGCCTTAAGGCCGACTTTTGAGTATTTTGTAATGACATTCCTTTTGGTTTTAGTGGACATTCATGCTTGTGCTGGGTTCTTGATTTGTAACTCTTATAAATTGCTTCCGCTAGAATGCTCTGTGTAGGACGTTGAGATTGGTTGGATGGTTTCCATACGGAACCACCCGGTCTGTCTGTGGTATATGGCGTCGGGCCCCGGCCGGACCTACTGCTATATGCTATGCGACGGATAGGGGGTGTTACACGTGTATTGCACTATCCTCTATGGAATCAGAACTCTATGCTCTCGCTTCAGATGAAGAAGAAGCGGAGTGGATAAGAGACCTGATAATGGGCATTCCAATGATGAGTCTGAAAATGAGCTTTATTTCGTTAAAGACCATTGCTACACATACATAGTTCAATGGAAAGTAAAAGTAGCTTAGGATGAAACAGGCCTGGTTGACCTATCTTACCAGTCAGAGGATAATCTCTCTTTTGGACGTGAGATCGAAAGATAATATAGCAGATGTCCTTACCAAGGGCTTATGTAAATTTCTAACAACTAAAACATCGGGAGAGATGAGATTAAAGTCCATTTAGTAGGACTTAATAATTTGCTTATGTTTTAATTTTAGAATTATAGTCTGCTTACATTCAAGCATCTAGAGTTGAGTACACTGAAGTATTTCAGATGCTATCTGATGAAAGCTAGAGATGAATAGTTGTCAGTCATTCCAAACTTGATGACTTATGCAATTATTTCATTCAAAGGCTGATTTAGGTACCATTCGAAAAAGGAATACTGAAGTTGCTGATATGTGTCATGATATTATGATTATTAGTTATATCATTCCAAACTTGATGATATAATAGTCACAGCTTATTGTATCATTCCAAACTTGATGATATAGCACAATTGTGAAATGGTTAATAATAATCTTAATAATCGAAGGAACATGGTTTGATTTTATGAAATCAATTTTCTAATTTTTTGTAAATTAGATAGAGATGCTGACTTGTGATTCTTTCTTCCTATTTAAAGTATTAAGTTCTTTTACTGCTATAACTAATCACTTTACTTTTGATAGCAAATATTTGAATTCATGGAGATTTATCTCAGACATTCTTATTATAACTGTTTGCAGAACAAATGGAGATTGAAGGAGAGAAAGTTGATTTCGATCCGGATGAAGATGATCTATTGTTTGCATAAATTAATTATCAGTTTGAGTTTTCCAATTTTGTTTTTCTTTTTCATGTTTGGAACCTTTGTTTGAGTTTAGCTTATCAGTTATCTAAAACTTATATTTATATTTTCTGGAAAAACTCATGTTTGATCGTTATTAACTTTTGTTTTAAGAAACTTGTTTTGTGTTAACATCTATATACAAAATAGGAGGAGATTATTGAGGTATATTGAATAGATGTGACAGGTTTTTAATGGGTTGGGTTTAGGATCCAGATGACATCCAATAACCCGTCGTCGGGAATTTAGGGTTACGCCTATAAATACCCATGTTGGGGGACAACGTGGAGGTTTGTTCCAAACTTGACGGCCACGTGGGATGCTTCGAGCGCACTAACAACTCCTGTAGAGATGGGATAAGTTCCACAATGGAATCACTCACTCACAATAACAACTCCATCTCCCTCCTCCAGAGCTTTCTAAATATAAAGTTTTGTAAGTGTATGAGAAGCTCCTCTCACCCGATAAATTGGCAATGACATTTCAGATCTCTAGGGCGGTGCAAACTCCCTTGTTGTTGCGGTGAAAGAGAAGATGCGAAATTGTAGGAGGAAATGAGTAATTTGGGATTACTTATTTGAGGAGTAAAATAAAATATCTAATTTTGAGTGCTAATAATCAAATCTGAAGTGTTAATAACAATCACCTAATTGAAACCAATTAATTTAATTTGGAAAAAAATAATGAAAAATTAATATATGAATATGATGAGACATGTATTAACAAAAATTGATAAATAAAGTATAATTATTTTTTGCATTATTAATTAATAGGGGGAAGCTCTGTGTCTGCCACAAGCGGAGTTCTACATGGTCGGGGCACAGTCATAGTCATGATACTGTCATAATTGGGGTACCACCATAATCGAGATATCAAGTGCGGAGCACAGTGTCTGTGATTCATCTCTAATGCATAAAGAAATTTATTCTTGTTATACCATGTAACCATGGTATCCTATCTGATCAATCTGAACCATTTGATCTGATTAAATCATAACATCTCAGTTGTTCGATAAAACAAATCAATTGGGACAGTCAATTTAAATTTTCATGCGGCTCCTACAACTAAGATAGTAGGGAGTCCTAAACCTATATTTTAATAGGACTACTACCCTACAATAGAAAATTATCATTTTATCAGTAGGATTATGAAAAAAATCCAATCATATAAGATTGAAAGCAAAGCTCGCTGCATAGCCAGCTTCCTGCTCGGTGTCAGATTACAAGCAATTCTTGTCTCTCCTATTATTTGAACCAAATTAAAGGTGTGAAGTCCACGATGTGAGACAACTTTTTAGATTTTTAAAAAATGAAAACTACGCGGGCCTTGAAAATAGAAATTTAATAACTAAACAAAATAAAAAAACAACCCGTGGCCTTAACTGTACGGGCCACACATTATTTTTTTATTGTTTTGTTGATGTAAGAAATGCGCCTCGGACACAGTGTCCGAGTTAGGGAGCAGAGAATAAAGTGAGGAGATGAGACTGTCGAACAGCTGGTTACTTTGAGTCGCGAGTGAGGAAGAGAGAGAGAAGAAGAGATGGCCGCTAGCATGCGGCGAGACCAGACTTCGCCCGCCATGGCAAATGTCTCTCTTATGGCGGACTTTCCCTTGATTAAAAACCTGTATTACAGCTTAGGTCAAGTTCCTTTACATGGAAAAGTAAATAAAAAGTACAATGGAAGCTGGCAAATAGAGAGTGGAGGTCGCCGAAGTCGCGTGGGTTGATCCCTCAGGTCTCCAGGTAGCCCGGTTTGATGCACCATGACACCAGGTCGCATGGGTTGTCTGACCCTGCAGCTCGCTGCTTCAGGCTGTGAGGCCGCGTGGATACCCGCTTTAGGTCGCGAGGTCGCACGGGCTGCCTGACCGCCAAGGTTATCCGCGGAGTCTGCCCGGGAAGACTTGGTGGTCAGTCTGCGAGTGTTGTTGGCGGTTAGGAAACTATATCCACCGGGTTGGATGCCATGGTTGCTCCCCTCCTCCTAAATTAGAGGTATGGGGGCCTATTTATAGGCTCGGGGAGGAAACTTCCAGAACTGGGTTTGATGATGTCACCTTCGTTGGTTAGGGCAGACTACGAATGAGATAGCCTCAGTTGAACGGATTGAGAGAGCAGGTCGCTCATGCTGGGCGAACTAGGTGAGGCAGGTCGCCCCCTTCTAGGTGGACTGGAGGCAGGTCGCCTCCTTCTGGGCGGACTTGCGCCAAGTCGCCTCCTTCTTGGCGGACATGAGGCAGGTCGCCTCCTTCTGGGAGGACTGGAGGAAGGACGCCTCCTTCTATGCAGACTGCAGAAGCCTTAGTTAGTCAAGACACCTACTCGCGGTGACATGGAGGAGAGTCCACCCACTAGTAGCAAGCTAGAGAAGGGTCCACCCACTAGCGTTGAGTTAGAAAATACGTTATCCGCCCGGCTAGCCATTCTACCTTCAGGTGCGGGCTAAGAAGCAGTTTGCGCCTACAGAACTGGCGAGTACCGTTTGGACATAATTGTCTTACCGCGCAGACAGAAATGTCTATCCGCGCTGTTAGCTAAGAGGTTGGTCATGAACTCTCGGATTGAGGTGGAGCAGTCCGCGACTTGTGAGCTAGCCACCTTGGAGAGGATCGCCGATTTCTGGGTTAACATGTTTTTTTATTATTTTTATTATTTATTATTTATTGTTTATTTTTTATTATTTAGTTAACTTCAATTATTTAAAATAATAATTTACTTAATTTTATAAAATTAAAATAAAAAACAACACTCAAGCCTTTATCCCACTATAGTGGGGTCGGCTATATGGATCCTTTGTCGCCATTATGCCCTATCTTTTGACATAATCTCGCTAATGCCTAAGTACATCATGTCTTTCCTTATAGTTTTATTTCAAGTCTTTATTGGTCTACCCCTCCCTCGTTTAACATGCCTAGTGACTAAAATCTCATAATACCTAACAAGTGCCTCTAATGGTCTCCTTTGTATGTGTCCAAACAATCTTATACGAGTTTCTCGCATTTGATTTGCAATTGGTGCTACTCCTGTCTTATCCCTAATATATTCATTCCTAATTTTATCCAGTCTCACGTGTCCGCACATCCACCTAAGCATTCTCATCTCCACAACTCCCATTTTTTGCTCATGTACACAATTCACTGCCCAACACTCAGAACCAAAAGCATCGCGAGTCTAATTACAGTACAGTAAAACTTGCTCTCAAATTTTAGTGGTACTTTATGATCACATAAGATCCATGATGTGCCTCTCCACTTCAACCAACCTGCTTGAATTCTTTGTCACATCTTTATCAATACTTCCATATTTTTGAACTATTGATCAAAGATATTTAAAGCACTCACTACGAAAAATATCGTGATCACCCAACTTAATAACAAAATCATTTGTCCTTCTTGTACTGCTAAATATAAGCTCCATATACTCTGTCTTTGTCCTGCTCAACCTAAAACTCTTCTTTTCTAAAGTATCTCGCAAAGATTCAAGTTTTGCGTTCACACCATCGCGCGTCTCATCAAGCAAAATAATATCATCTGCAAATAATAAACACCAAGGTATTGCTTTTTGGATATCTAGTGAGCTCATCTAAGATAAGGGTAAAGAGATAAGAACTTAAAGCTGAACCTTGCTGTAAGCCAACAACAATAGGGAATTCCTGTGTTAATCCTCCAGATGTCCTCACCCTTGTCACTGAATTTGTATACATATCTTTGATTATGTCAATATATGATACATTTACACCTTTTTTTCTAAGACTCTCCATAATATCTCTGTTGGAACTCTATTATAAGCCTTCTTAAGATCAATAAACTGCATATGCAAATCTTGTTTCTTTCTCGATCATTGTCAATGAGTCTCCTCAAGAGATGTATAGCTTCCATGGTCGACCTCCCTGACATGAATCCAAATTGATTCTCCGAGATGTTAATCTCTCATCTTAGTCTTCTTTCTATTACTTGTTCTCATAGTTTCATGCTATGATTCCTCAATTTAGTTCTTCTATAATTAACACAATTTTTATATCTCATTTATTTTTATACAAAGGTATCAAGATACTTTCTCTCCATTGGTCTAGCATCCTCTTTGACCTCAGTATCTTATTGAAAAAATATGTAAGCCGCAAAATTCCTTCATTTCCTAGACATTTCCATACTTTTATGGTTATATCGTCTAGCCCAACCGTCTTTTCATTTTTCATCTTATTTAGAGCATAATTCTCCTTTGATTTTTGAATTTTACGATAAAACATTATGTTCATATAATACTCTAATTTACTTAACTCTTCTAAGTTCAATTCATTGTTCTTTGTTTCATTATAGAGTTGATGAAAGTATCTTTTTCATCGCTCTTCAATATCTACATCATCCGTCAAAACTATATATGTCCCATCCTTTATGCATTTTACTTGACTTAAATATTGTATCTTCCTTTCTCTAGCTCAAACAATTTTATATATATCACGCTCTCCATCTTTGGTATCTAGTCGCTTATGAAAGTTTTCATAAACTTGACGTTTTGCTTTACTTACTGCATGTTTACCTTCTTTTTGACGACTTTATAACTGACTAAGTTTTTATCATCTCTACAAGCATAGAGTGATTTATAGTTGACCCTCTTTACCCTCACTTTATTTTGCACTTCCTCTTTCTACCACCAAGATTCTTTATTTGGGGGTACACGATCTTTTGAAACTCCAAGTATGTTATTTGTTGAAGCCAAAAATGACCTCTGTGGAGTTCGGGGCCCCTAGAAAGGGGTGACCTCGCACCTACTACACTCAGGAGAACGTCACGGACCAAAGGATCAAGAAGCTAGAAACAGACCCTCGGCTCTAGCGCGGAGGTCCCACCTCATACTCGGAAGACCTTTAAGGTCTCCCCCTCCCTAGCCAATGCTTGAGCTAGGTGCCTTGAAGGAAGAGAGCAAGGGGATTTTTGTGGCTCGGATTGCAATACCCTCCAAGGCACCCTTAAGGGTCTATTTATAATTTTTCCAACCCCATGCACCAAAATGTCAACAATACCCTTACGCCGAAAAGGCCTTGGGCCAATAGAAAACAACCACATCGGGGGGGGTGAAAGATATGGTACCTAAACACCTAGAGGGGGGTGAATAGGTGACTTAATCCTTTTAAAACTTAAATGGCAGCAATCAGTTATAACACAGAATACTAACTATTTTATCACAGCAAACACACAGCATGCACAGCAACAATCACAGCACAGCACAGCATACACAGTGGTTTATAGTGGTTCCCCAAGATATGGGTACATCCACTTTCCCCCTTCGCCTATCTAGCAGTGTACTAGATTCGGCCAAACTCCTCCACTGTCTCAGAACCCAAATTGGTTCCTACACCTCAGGCCCAAAGCCTTACAACTCAGCTTTATCCCAAAGCCTACACTCAGCCAATCAAGGCCTACACTCAGCCAACCAAGGCCTACACTCAGCCAACCAAGGCCTACACTCAGCCAACAAGGCCTACACTCAGAGATCTCAATCTCCTACACTCAGGCTCTCAAGCCCTACCCTCAGCCTTTATAATTATAGGCTTACAATTCACTCAGATCCAAAGGATCCTACAAGATAAAAATGTATTACAAATATTAACTCAACAACTCAGAAATAAAAGAGGGGAGTTGAGAGTTTCTTGATGAGTTCTTGGAAGAACTCAGCTGGATTCAATCTGACTTAGCTTTCTTCAAAGCTTCTTGAGTAGAACTGAATAAGACTGAATCCTCCTGCAGTAGTTCATTGACCTCTGCCACTTAAGATCCAGAATGAATCTGAATCCTTCTTCTCAGCCTAGTTCCAGAGGCTGATTTCTTGGATGGAGCCCTCTCTCTCCAACTTCTTAGATCTGCACTTGGACTGCAAGATCTTCTTGTGTTGATACTCTATGTACCACTTTAATAACTTGTTCTTCAACAATGTGATCAACCTCAACAACCCTGTTTCTGTAAACTGTATGAGCCTATTTATAGGCCTTCTTCATGGTAACCGGCTGGTCCAGTCCATAACTGACTTCTGATATCTCTGACAGGTGCTGTAGACCGGCTGGAACAGCAGCTGTCAAGTCATCCAGTCATTTCTTGAAAATCTCTAACTGTCTGAAAGTGTCGAGACTTTCTGTCTTTAAGTATCGACACTTATAGTCCAAGTGTCGACACAACTCCTTGTATGTCTCGACACAGATTCTTCTTCAGGTGTCGACACTAAAATTGAGTGTCGACACAAATACTTGATCTTCTGTCTTTTACTTAATTCTTCTAAGTGTCGACACATCACCTTTGTGTCGACACATCTTCATGTGTTGTAACTGTTAAGTGTCGACATTGCTTCTTAATGTCGACACATAGTCTTTAATGTCGATACTTGCTGAGTGTCGACACAGCTCCTTGTGTCGACACACCTTCTTTTTGTTGAGACTTCAGCTGAGTGTCGACACATTCCCTTAGTGTCGACACTTGTACTTAGAATAATTTTGTTGATCTTTCTGATCTTTGCTAAGTGTCGACACAACTCCTTGTGTCGACACTTTCTTCAAGTGTAGAGTCTTTAGCTAAGTGTCGACACATTGTGCTGGGTGTCGACACTTACTTCATGTGTTGACTCTTCTGGTTGTGTGTCGACACATTGTGTTGAGTGTTGACACTTACTTCAAGTGCTGACTCTTCTGTTGAGTGTCGACACATTGTTCTGAGTGTCGACACTTTAACTTAGTCTCTGCAGACTTTTGCTGAGTGTCGACACAGCTCCAAGTGTCGACACTTTCTGGTGTAGACACAGCTTCACTGGGTGTCGACACAGCTCCTTGTGTCGACACTTTCTGTCTGCACTTTTCTTCACTGAGTGTCGACACAGCTCCAAGTGTCGACACTTTCTGTCTGGTGTCGACTCTGCATCCCAGGTGTCGACACAATGACTCCAAGTGTCGACACTGCTTGTCTGGGTGTCGACACAAGCTTTCTTAAGTGTCGACACTTTCCCTCTAGGTGTCGACACATGGACTTAGAAACTTTTTGCTTCAGTCCAGTGATTACATAACCTGCACAAGTAAACTCAACATACATCAAATACATTATGATGTATATCATTGAGTTGGGTGAGGCTTCTTCAAATCAGGTACATTTAGCCAATGTACCCAACAATCTCCCCCTATTTGGAGAAGTCATAACCCTTAGTCAATGATATACACCATTTATAATTAAAAATTACAAAGTGATGTAAAGCA
Organism: Platanthera guangdongensis; assembly: GCA_039583875.1. NCBI lineage: Eukaryota > Viridiplantae > Streptophyta > Magnoliopsida > Asparagales > Orchidaceae > Platanthera > Platanthera guangdongensis. The sequence continues at coordinate 10,398,940 of CM077154.1, read as the reverse complement.
GGATAAATTACAGCAGGGTTAACATAACATGTATAAATCACACATGTATACACATACATCAACACAGAACAATTAAGAAATAGACATATTCACAGAACAAACATGAAATATAGAAATGACATATATGTTTCTAACATTTGTCTTATACATTTCAATAGTTCACAAAAAATGTTTTACATTCAAAGATTACACAATAATCTTCAAGTAAATTCTTAATCTATTTCTGGTCAGGTTCCTTGATAACTATTCCCTTGCCAGCTTGGACTTGAGCTTTGACAGGGGCATCAACAGTTTCAGCATCAGCAGGCTTCTTGCCTTTTAGATCTTTCTTTTTGAGTTCTTCTGCCTTGATCTTCTGCCTCTCAAAATAGTGATATGGCTTAGGAAAGTACTTGCTAGGCTCCCACTGCAGTAGGAGGTAGCTTTCCCATCTTTGCCTTCCTTCTATACTGAACTATTGCTTCCTGCCTGATCTCATGTTTTCTCCATTCTGCTTCAGAAAACCATTTGTTCCTGTCATGAGTATTGTCCTTGGCAGCTTTCCAGGCAGTTAATATTATATTCCTAGAGGTAGGGCTCCACTGTTCAAAGTCTGGCCTTTGTTCTGCTTGTTCCCTAAACCTCTTCTTAGACAACCTTGTCTCTTCCTCCTTCTGTAATGCCTCTTGCATGGCTTCAGATATAGGTTGAACAACCTTTTCAATATGGACATTGTCCTTGCCCTCAGGTGGGCTATACATTGTGCTCACATCTGCTTGAATCATTTCAAAGTCTGGAGGTGGATAAATGACCTGAGCTACTTCTGGTTGCTCACCTCCAAAATAAGCAGGATTTAGTCCAGATTCAGCAACCTCATTGTCATCACACAGAGGAGGATATCCAAGTGTAGCTCTGATAGAATTTGATATCCACTTAGCATGTTCAGAGCTTGCCTTGACTAGTACTCTCTCTCCCTTTATGACTTTTCTAGCCATATGATCTCTGACATCATCCTTCTGAAATCTGATTTGACTATCCAAGTATCTGATGCCATCTTTAAAGAAAGGTTTAAGCTTTTGAAGTTGATCAGATATAGCTGTCTGGGAGGCTTGGATTGCAGTCTTTACAGCAGAAATTTCTTCTTGAAATACTTTATCAAAATCAGCTTTAGCAGCAGCAGTAGATGTAGAAGGTTCAGCAGCCTTGTTCTTCAACTCAGTGACTATAGCATTATGGGAGACAGTCAAATTGTCATTCATTCTTAATTGATTCTCAAGAACATATCCTTGTTTCAATGCTATATCATCCACCTGTGCCTTGATCTTCTCTTGGTGTGTTGCCAAATACACCACTGAATTTCCACCTTTGTGGAAGCATTCAGTCATCTCTTTCTTGTTAAGGTTCATTTCAAACCTTATAGACTTTATATCTTGGGCCAGATCAAACTGCAAAGCTTTGTGCCCTTCATCTACATAAGCCTCTATAGCTTTTCTCTGTTCATCCAGTTTTATCTGCATTGCAATCATTAATGCACTATAATCAACAGTTGGAGCTTGTTGAACTATAGGCTGTGGGGCTATAGATTGCAGAGCTTTCTTATAACTCTGACTTCTCCTTTTAAAGACATACAGTTTCTTCTTCTTTGCCCTAGCACTCTCCTCATCTTCAGAGGCAGAAGTGCTGGCTATGTCAACCCTATCCTTAGGGCTTGGAGGTCTGTCAGCTTGCACATCAGGTGCCTTCTCAGTTTCTGGCCTTAAAGGCTCTTCCAAAACTTGCACTTGCTCCCCCTCAGCAGCAGCATTATCTCTTTCAGCAGCTTCCTTGTCCAGGTCAAAATCTTGTTGGTCGAGATTGAGGAATAAATCTTCCATGGTGAACTCTTGTGGAGACTGTGCAGGAGAAGTTCTTAGTTCTTCAACTACTGGATCAGGAATCACTTCTTGTACAACAGATGTGTCTTTTCTAACAACATCTGGAACTGGACTATTCAGCTGAGTATGCTGATTAACATCAGACAGATCAGCATATTCTATAATAAAATCTAAGGTGTGGAGTTCAGTGAGTACCTCTTGTATTATGGTGGTGGCTTGCTCACTGGCAGTGTAGAGGGTTCTTCTACAACTGGAGGTTCCCCCTGGCTGTGATCCTTGTGGATGGGGCTAGCTTCAGGCAGCTCCCCCTAGATCTCAGCAATCTCTTGAGCAGCAGGAGATTTCACTGCAGGCTCTTACTCATGCTCATCTGGAGTGAAGACAACATGTTCTTCACTCCCAGAACTGCTAGTGGACACTTGTTCCACAGGAGCTGTTTTCCTTTTCTTCTTTGGAGGAGTGTCTTTCTCAGTAATTGTCTTCTCTGGGGTTGGCATTTCCTTGGACAACACCCCGTCCCATCTTGAAAAGATCCTTAGATCCATTTTCCTCATGTGGTTTATCTTGCTTCCTGCAGCAGTACTCATTACCTCTGGTATCACACCAGCTAGGTATAGACTAATGATTCTGCCCAGATTGGGCTTCTTCAAGCTCTCCTTAATCTTCTCATAAACCACTATAGACCAGTCTGTTTTCAGAGTGAAGATTATCCTTGTCATGATTCCAAACATATAGGCAGACACTCTATCATGCCCTCCAGGCTTACTGAGTAAGACCTTTCCAACAATCTCAGACATGAATTTTCCTTGATTATTCATGCTTTTCCTGTTAAATACAGAACCAATCTTCATCTTTGGATCAAGTCCACACCAGGTTAGAGCTTCCCTGGTCTTGGATGCAGTAAGTTCTTCTTCATCTTGAGTTTTTGGTAGTTGGAGCACCTTCCTCAGATTTTTAAGTGAAACCTTGACCTTAGTTCCATGAACTCTGGATTTGATTCTGTATCCAGATTCATCTACTATAGCTCCATTAAGGAATTCAAGAACCTCTTTCTTCCATATCTTAGTAGGTTCGGAAACTAAGTACTCTAACCCAGAGTCGGCGACTAGGGTTACTACTGCCTGAATTTATTGATCGGCATCGTCGAACGCGCCGCGCACAAGCTCATATCCTTCGTTAACGTTCTCCTCAAGCTTAGGTGTCATTAGGGTTTGTAGAATTTGTCTTTAGAAAAGAGAGGTGTCGACACAGTAGTTTTGGTCTCGAAACTTTGAAAGCGTGTCGACAAACAAAGACAGAACCCTATTTATACCTTTCTAATTTTGAAGATGAACAGGCGGGACAGCTAACTTAAAATGTGTCGACACTGGCAATAAGTGTCGACACTGACTTATAATGTCTCGACACATATGTGTCGACACAAGTTTAGTCAACAGATTTTATGTGTCGACACTTGGTTATGTGTCGACACAACATAACTCGACACATTGTCGAGACTTTACTTAGAAAATTCTGAGTAAAACATAAGTGTCGACACCATATTGGATGTGTCGACACCTACTTGTCATGTGTCGACACTAACATTCTGAAGTGTCGACACCAACATCCTGGATGTGTCGACACCTTTTTCCTGAAGTGTCGACACCACTATTCTGTGTCGACATAGACTTGTCTATATGTCGACACTTTTTTACTTAGCCAATTTTAATTCTGTAAACTTACTCTAAGTTTATCATTCCTAGTTCAATTTTGAATCTATTGAACTTAGCTTCTTCTAGGGGCTTAGTAAACATATCAGCTATTGATTATCAGTTTTAACATATTCAAGTAAAATATCTTCTCTTTCTACATGCTCCCTAAGAAAATGATATTTAATTTCAATATGTTTAGTTCTACTATGTGATACAGGGTTATTAGCTATTGAAATAGCACTTGTAGAATCACAGAAAAGTGGAGTTCTACTTACCTGAAATCCATAGTCCTCTAGCTGATGTTGTATCCACAGAAGTTGAGCACAGCAACTTCCTGCTGTCACATACTCTGACTCAGCTGTGGAGATAGCCACACTGGTTTGCTTTTTGCTACTCCATGAAATTAGTCTCCTACCTAGGAATTGACAGGTTCCAGTAGTGCTCTTTCTATCTTCTTTGCATCCTGCAAAGTCTGCATCTGAATAACCTGTTAGATCAAAATCTCCATTCCTAGAGTACCAGAGGCCTAGATAGGGAGTGCCCTTTAGATATCTCAATATTCTTTTGACTGCTGTCAAATGAGACTCTTTAGGGCAGGCTTGATACCTGGCACAAACACATGTAGCATACATGATGTCAGGTCTACTAGCAGTCAAGTATAATAGGGAGCCAACTATCCCTCTATACAAGGTTTCATCTACAGGTTTCCCTGCATCATCCTTGCTAAGAGACATACTTGACCCCATAGGAGTCTTCATGGTGCTGGATGAATCCATACCATATTTCCTTATGAGTTCTAGGGTGAACTTTGACTGACAAATGGACAAACCACTCTCAGTCTGTTTAACTTGGAGACCCAAGAAAAACTTCAGCTCTCCCATACTACTCATCTCAAATTGACCTTGCATAAGTTTTGCAAACTTTTTGCAAAGGCTGCTTTCAGTAGACCCAAATATAATGTCATCTACATATATTTGGACTAGTATGACTTTGCCTCTAGATTCCCTAAGGAATAGAGTCTTATCTATTTTCTCCCTTGAGAACTTGTTCTCAATGAGGAAACTAGATAGGGTTTCATACCAAGCCCTAGGGGCTTGCTTTAACCCATACAAAGCTTTCCTAAGTCTATAGACATGATGAGGTAGAGTTGGATCAACAAAACCTGAAGGCTGCTCCACATAGACTTCTTCTTTAAGATTACCATTTAGGAATGCTGACTTGACATCCATTTGGTATACCTTGAATCCTTGATAGGTTGCATAGGCCAAGAACATTCTTATGGCTTCCAGTCTGGCTACTGGAGCAAAGGTTTGATCAAAATCAATACCTTCTTCTTGCCTATATCCTTTAGCAACCAGTCTAGCCTTATTCTTAATGATGACACCTTGTTCATCCATCTTATTCCTGTAGATCCACTTAGTTCCAATTACATTGTGGTCTTTAGGTTTAGGAACAAGTTCCCAGACCTTGCACCTCTTGAACTGATTAAGCTCTTCTTGCATTGCTTCAGTCCATTGTGGATCTTGTATTGCTTCTTCAAACTTCTTAGGTTCAACTTGTGACAGAAAGCTGGAGTAGATTGCTGCATTCATGTTTCTACTCCTGGTTTGAACTCCTTGTCTTGGATCTCCAATAATCAGCTCTACTGGATGATCTCTAAGATGCCTGTGGGCTGGAGGCATCCTAACTTCTGGTTGAACCACTTCAGCATCTGCATCATGCTGTATTCCTTGTATTTCTTCAGCAATTGGCACATGTAGTTCTCCCCCTGGACAACAGCTACTTTCTTCTATTTGCTGTCTTGCAGCAGGCACTTCTTCTATAGTAAGCTTGTCCATTTTCTTTGTCAAACCTGTGGGGCTGCATACACTGCTAGACAACTCATTATTAATAAGTTTAGTCTCATCAAAAACTACATGCACTGATTCTTCTACAACTTGTGTAGTCAACTTGTAGACTCTATAAGCCTTACTATTATTGCTGTATCTAACAAAAATTCCCTCTTGGGACTTGGCAGCAAACTTAGTTAAGTAAGACTTCCCATTGTTAAGTATGAAGCATTTACAACCAAAGATCCTAAAATAGGATAGGTTTGGTTTCCTGCCTTTCACAACTTCATATGGGGTCTTGTTAAGCCTTTTAGTGATGGTAGCCCTATTTATAACATGGCATGCAGTATTAACTACTTCAGCCCAGAAATATTCTGGCAGTGATGTATCACTTAGTAGGGTCCTACCAGCCTCTATCAAGGTTCTATTCTTCCTCTCAGCAATGCCATTTTGCTGAGGTGTTCTAGGTGAAGAGAATTCTTGAAATATCCCAAAGTCTTCACACAGTTTTGTCATGCTATCAGACTGAAATTCAGTACCATGGTCACTTCTAATTTTGACCACTGTACTATTTAGTTCATTCTGAATTTGCTTGACAAAGCTATAGAAGACACTAGGTGTTTCAGATTTCTGTCTTAAGAAGAACACCCAGGAAAACCTTGAGTAGTCATCTACAACTACAAAGGTATAGACCTTCCTACCTAAGCTGTGAACTGGCATTGGACCAAAGAGATCCATATGCAAGAGGTATAAACACCTCACAGCATCTTTGTTTTCTATGCTTCTAAAGGTGGATTTAGTCTGCTTGCCCTTTTGACAAGCTGAGCAAATACCATCTTTAACACACTTAACTTGAGGACCATTCCTCACTAACTCTTTGCTAAAGAGTTTGCTAATAGTCTTGTAGTTAAGATGGGCAAGCCTCTTGTGCCATTTGACACAATGAGAGACTGTCTCATCAGCTACAAGACAAACTGGAGAACCATTGTTCTCAACCATAATGTCTAGGCAGTAGACATTCCTCTTCCTATAACCTGTCAAAATGATCTCTTGATCACTTGACCTCTTGATATGACAACCATTTTTAACAAATGAGATGTCATACCCTACATCACTTAATTGACTTATACTTATTAGGTTGTGTTTCAACCCTTTAACATAAGCCACTTGAGTAATGGTAACTAAGTTTGTAGAAATGTTACCAAATCCTTTGATGATTCCTTTTTCAGAACCACCAAAGGTTACTTTTGGACCATCTTTTATTGGAATATAGTCCTTTAGTAATCCTCTTGTTCCAGTCATATGTCTGGAACATCCACTGTCCAAGTACCATGTAGGGGTATGGCCACTTGGACTCACCTGCAAAACAGATTAATGAACCTTAGAACCCAAAGAATTCTTGGGTCCTTGGTACTTGTTAGTCTGCAACTTGACAAAACTACCTACTGGCTTTCCACCAGGTAGCTTGCTACTCACTTTGGCACTAACATTGTGCCAACAGTCTACTACAAAGTGCCCAACCTTGCCACAACACCAGCATTCAAACTGATTGTACATTTGCTTAGGTACAGCCTTTGCTGTCTTATCTACAGCAGACTTGTTGAATGTTGGGGCTTTGCTCTTGGACTTAGACTTGGACTGCTCAGTCCTTGCAGGTCTAGTAAAGCTCAGTCCAGCCTTGCCTTTATGATGAACAAATTCATCAATTAAAGGTAGCACTGACTTAGGTTTAGAAAACCTAGCAACAAGATCTCTCTCTTTCTGAAGATTTATCTCCAGACTCTTGATTTGATCATTCTTAAAGGTGATAGTGCCCATCTGAATCACTGTTATGTGTTTCAGCCTGGCTATTTCATTAAGCTTTTGATCAAATTGCTTCTCAGAATCTGTTGCAGCAACTTTAAGATCAGCAATTTCCTTTGCCTGACTTTTGGCAAGGGACTTGCTTTTCTTGTAAGCTTGCAACAACACTTTATATTCATCTATAAGCTGATGAATATCATCCTCAGACTCTGATGCACTTTCATCACTTGATGAAGATGAATCTGATTCTGAACTAGAATAAGAAACTGAATTTAAACTTGAACTTTTTACCTGACTGGGTCCTGGCTGCTCCAGGATTTTGGCACTCTCTGTCAAAGCCATTAGCCCTTGGCAATGACTGTCTTCTTGTTCATAAATAGACTCCATGATCTGCATGAATTCTTCTTCTTCTTCTTCAGCAAACAGCCCTATGTAGGCCTCAGACTCAGTTTCTGAAGAAGAGATATCTGATAGAGTCTTCTCCTTCTTGGCAACAAAAGACTTCTCTTTCTTGCCTTTGAAGTGAGGCTTTTTCCTGTCACCAGATTCCTTTCTCTTTTCTGGACAATCTGCAATAACATGGCCCTGTCTATTGCAGCAATAGCACACTATCTTAGATCCAGTTGCCTTGCTTGACTTTATCCTCTTCCTGTCTTTCTTTGAAGGCTTTTTCTCCTGATAAAAGACTTTCTTTCCCTTTGAAGTAGAAGGTCTTGACCTCCACTGTTTCTTCTTCAAGAATTTCTGAAAGTGTCTAGTGAAGGCAGCAAAGTCTTCATCACTTTCACTACTCTCAGTCTTTGTGCTGACTGACTCATCTGATTCTGATTCAACTACCTCTGGAGGTGGAGTTGTTGACTTATTCCTGCACTTTCTGGGAACTTCTGTCTTGAAAGCAACTGATCTTTCCTTGTGTTCAATTCTTGTTGACTTCTCCTCCTCTTTCCTCACTGTCAATTGCATTTCATAAGACAATAATTTGCCAAACAGTGTAGGAAGAGGAATTTCTCCCAACTTAGCCATTTCTCTAATGGCACAGATCTTTGTGTCCCAATCTTTGGTTAGGGACCTTAAGAACTTATCATTTAGTTCATAGTTACTGAACTCTCTTCCATAAGACATGAGTTCATTAACTATTCTGTAGAAATTCTTATAGCACTCAGTTATGCTATCACCCTTACCTTGTCTAAAACTCTTATACTCCTGATTTAGCAAGGATTTTCTATCTTGTCTAACTTCTTCAGATCCTTCCATATACACTATAAGAGTGTCCCACATCTCCTTGGCTGTCTTACAGTGTATAAGATTCTGAAAAGTTGCATCATCAATGGCACTCACTATTATGTTTTGTGCCCTCTTGTCCATTGTGGCTAGGAAAATCTCATCCTTAGTCATCTCAGATAAATCCTTTGGAGTTCTCTGATTTGCATCTAAAACTGAAATCTTCATGGGCACATAAGGCCCTTCCTTTATGTTAGAAAGCAGCAAAAGAGAGAACAAGCAGAATAACTTTTGAATAATCGAAATTTTATTATCCAAAAATGATGTATATTACAAAGGTATGCCCTCCCTTATATAGAATGGAGGAGAGAAGAGAGAGTACAAATAAGAGATGTGGGACTAAAAAATACAAGTTAAGCGGACTGTACAAGGTAAACCGCACAAGCCGCGCGGTTAGACAGAAGGGCTAACCGCACGGCTAACCATAGGAGAAGCAGATAGGTCGCCGGTGAAGATCGCTAGACCGCCCGGTTAACAAGCCGACGAGTCAAGCCGCCAGACCGCGCGGTCTCCAACTCGCCAAGACAGACCGCCCGGTCTCCAACTTTAACACTCCCCCTCAAGCTGGAGCATATATATCAACCATGCCCAGCTTGTCACAAACATGCAGAAACGAGGCGGAAACTGGCTGGTGAAGATGTCAGCCAGCTCTTTATCAGACGTGACAAAAGGAGTGCAAATCTGTTCTTTTAAAATCTCTTCACGAATGAAATGGCAGTCGACCTCAATGTGCTTGGTTCTTTCATGGAATACCGGATTTTTGGAGATGTATATGGCGGCCTTGTTATCACAGAACATAGGTAGAGGATGGTTGTACACCTCTCCTAAGTCTAGCATGAGAGCCCGCAGCCACTTTAATTCACAAGTGGTTGACGCCATACTGCGATACTCAGCTTCTGCACTGGACCTGGAGACAACAGACTGCTTCTTGCTCTTCCAGCTCACCAGATTTCCCCCAACAAATGTGCAAAATCCTGAGGTTGACTTGCGATCCCCTTTGTCATCAGCATAACTTGCATCTGAGTAGGCTTCAATCCTCAGATGACCATTCTTTTGAAAAAGTAGTCCTTTCCCAGGCGCTGCTTTGACATACTCCAAGATCCGCAAGGCGGACTGTAGATGACACTCCCTAGGCGCTTGCATGAACTGACTCACCTTACCTACAGCATAGGAAATGTCGGGTCTGGTCACTGTGAGGTATATGAGCTTACCAACCAGACGCCTGTACCGCGAACTATCTGAAAGAGGAGGCGAATCATCTGTCCAGGTTTTGTCCTCCCCAGTGGCCATGGGGCATCGGGCAGGTTTTGCTCCAGTCAATCCTGCCTCTTTTAGAAGATCAAGGGCATACTTGCGCTGAGAGAGAACTAAGGAGTCGGGCTTCCGAGCAATTTCGATCCCCAGGAAGTACTTTGGAGAGCCCATATCTTTAGTGATGAGATGTTGGCGAAGATGTCGCTTTGTCAGGGCTACCCCTTCCTGGTCATCGCCGGTGAGAAGAATATCATCGACATACACAGCCAGAACCACCAGCCCAGAAGGAGTTTTACGAATAAAGAGAGAGTGATCAGCAGAGCTTCGCACAAAACCAACAGCCGCCACAATGCCGCTGAACTTGTCAAACCAAGCTCGAGGACTCTGCTTGAGGCCATAAATTGCCTTCTGCAACCGGCATACCCGTGTCTCCCCCTGAGCAACATACCCAGGAGGTTGCTCCATGTAAACGGCCTCGTGAAGGTCACCATAAAGGAAGGCATTCTTGACATCCAGCTGAGAGATCGGCCAATCGCGATTGACGGCCACAGAGAGAAGGACCCGGATAGTGCTGAGACGAGCCACGGGGGAGAAGGTGTCAAAGTAATCAACCCCATAAGTCTGAGTAAAGCCCTTAGCAACAAGGCGAGCCTTATAGCGATCCACAGTGCCGTCGGGGCCAAATTTGACCACAAAGACCCAGCGACAGCCAACAACATCAGTACCAAAGGGAGGGGGAACAAGAGTCCATGTCCCCCGCTCCGTGAGAGTCGCCATTTCCTCATCCATGGCCAGCTTCCAATGGGGAATCGCAAGGGCTTCCTGATAGGAACGAGGCGTGGCAGTAGCAGAGATAGCCAGCGCAAAGGCCCTGCGAGAAGGTGTGAGACGATCATAGGAAACAACAGCAGCCAGGGGGTGAAGGGTACATGTCCGCACCCCTTTGCGAAGCGCCACAGGGAGATCCAGGTCGGCAGCCCCTCGGGATCCGGAGCGTCCGTGGCAGAGAGAGCTGGCCCGAGAGAAGAGAGCGACGGCGGCGTAGAGGGTGGAGATGGAGGTGGAGGTGGAGACGGGGGGGAGAGAGGAGGAGCGAGAGGAGGAGACGGAGAGGGAGGAGGAGGGGTATCGCGGTAGGAGACAAGGGAACGAAGGGAATAGTAGGAGAGTCAGAAGGTGGGGAAGGAGAGGAGGAGGGAGCGGAGAAGTAGGAGGCATTCTCGAAGAAGGTAACGTCAGCAGAGACGAACTGCTGACGAAGAACAGGGTTAAAGCAACAATAGCCTTTCTGAGTGGTGGAGTACCCCAGAAAGACACATTTGGTGGAGCGGGGGGAAAGCTTATCACGGGTGGCAGATGGCGTATGGACAAAGGCAGTGCAGCCAAAGATACGGAGAGGGAGAGGAAAGGGCTCCTTGTCCGGATAGAGAATGGAGAAGGGCGTTTTCCCGCGGAGAAGGGTGGAGGGAAGACGATTGATGAGGTAGCAGGCAAGGAGAACGGCATAGCCCCAATACGAACGAGGGACATGCATCTGGGTCATTAAAGTGCGGGCCACATCGAGGAGGTGACGGTTTTTGCGTTCCGCCACCCCATTTTGTTGGGAGGTGTAAACACAGCTAGTCTGATGAATAATGCCATGTTGTACACAAAAAGAAGTAAAAGCATGACTGAGATATTCCTTAGCATTATCAGAACGAAGAGTTTTAATACAAAGATTGAACTGATTTTTAATCAACTGATAAAAGGAAATCCATACATCTAAAAGTTCAGAGCGATCTCTGAGGAGATACACCCAAGTACAACGAGAGAAATCATCTATAAAGGTTACAAAATAAGAACTACCCCGACCAACGGTGAGGGTAGGAGCAGGTCCCCAGATATCAGAGTGAACAAGATCAAAAGGGCGAGTAGAACCCCGTCCGAGCTTCGGCGGGAAGGAGGAACGGTGATGCTTGCCGAGTTGACAGGCGTCGCATTGGAGAGGAGTACTGGATGGAAGGAGGTGCGGCAGAAGCTGATGTAGTATACGGGGAGGAGGATGACCGAGACGGAGATGCCACTGCAGAAGATCCGTACAGGAAGAGGAGAAGGCAGATAAGGCGGAAACATTGTCGAGGAAGTAGAGGCCGCCGCTCTCAGTCCCAGTAGCAATCGTCCGGTGGGAGCTCGGATCCTGAAAAGAACAAGAAGTGGGAGTAAATGTCACAGAACACTGAAGCTGTTTACATAAAGAGGTAACAGACAACAGATTGCACGGAAACTTGGGCACATAGAGAGTGTCCGCTAGGCTTAGTGAGGGAGTAACATGAACCACGCCCGTGCCATGAACCGGGGAGGGAGAACCATCCGCAACTAGGACCGGGGCAACCGATCATGATGTTCGAGCAAGGAGAAGCACTGAGGGTTGCCCGTCATGTGATTAGTGGCACCAGAGTCGATAAGCCATTTACCTTGAGTCACCACGTGGGCACTACCTGAAGAAGTCACAACAGAGGCAGATGGCTTGGAAGAGTCACCGGAGGGGCGAAGATGAGGATGCTTTGTCCAGCAGCGTTCGAAAGTATGGCCGGTGCGGCCACAATGAGAACAGATGTAGCGGGAAGAAGCACGGCCGCCGGTCTGATGACCGCGACTACCAGAGCCACTGCGCTGAGCGTGATGAGAATAGTGGTCCGGTGGGGGAGAAGGAGCGGGCAATAGCGGGCGCTGAAGGAGAGAGGTAACAGCAGCGATGCGGGCAGCGGTGGCATCTAAAGTGGGAGAGTCAGCCTCACCCAGAATTTGCTGGCGGATCATGTCATAAGTATCGGGAAGCCGGAGCAGATAACACACAACCAGAAGCTCCTGGAAGTGCTTGTGTTGTTGAGCCAAATCCGCAGAAAAGGGGCGATTCTGAAGAATCTCAGCCCCAAGAGCCTGGACCTGTTGGTAGGCAGCAGCAGGAGACAAGGTGGGACGGGCAAAGAGGTCCGCATACAACGTATAGATGCGGGAAGTCTGAGCCCCTTTGGAGTACAAAGCGGCAAGATGAAGCCAAGCGGCCTTGACCGTCTCATCATGACGTATGACGGGAAGGCACTCATCAGAAAGACTGTTCGCAAGCCAAGTACGCACAAGCGCGTCACTGGCATCCCAGTCATCAAAGAGAGGGGAAGTGATAGGAGGTGGGTCATCAACGAGGTGGTGGCGTTTGCGTTGTGAGCGAAGAAGAAAGGTAAAAGAGACGCTCCAGTCCGGGTAGTTGGAGCCAACAAGTTTGGAAACGGTCCCAAGGTTCCCGGAAGGAGTAGGGGGAAGAGGAGGTGCCGGATTGGCAACAGAGGTGGTGGCAGTAGAGGCATCAGAAAAAGCCATCGCAGCTGGAAACAGGGGAAGCCGGGCGGTTAGGATACAACCCGCACGGATAGGAAGAAAAGCTGCAGCGGTCTCGAGGGTAGAAACCAGCGGCCAGAAAAGCCACGACCAAACCGCAGACGCAAGCAGAGGGGAAGAAGTCGAGCGGCTAGAGGACAAGCCGCACGAACAGGAGCAGGGACAAAAACAGGTCGCTGCGATAGGAGGCAGCGGGTAGGAAACAACCCGCGCAGAGAAAGAAGGGCGGCAGCGGTCTCAAGGGAATAAATCCAGCGGCCAGAAGGGCCACGACCTAGCTGCAGACACAAACAGAGGGGAAGAGGTCGAACGGCTAGAGGACAGGCCGTGCGAACAGAAGAAGTCGGCCGGCTAGAGAACAGGCCGGGCGAGCAGAAGAATTCGAACGGCTAGAGAATAGGCCGCGCGAATAGAAGGCAAACCGGCACTACAAGCCGGGCAGACAGTAAGACACAGAATCAGGAGGAGTAGATCGAGTCCTCTGATACCATGTTAGAAAGCAGCAAAAGAGAGAACAAGCAGAATAACTTTTGAATAATCGAAATTTTATTATCCAAAAATGATGTATATTACAAAGGTATGCCCTCCCTTATATAGAATGGAGGAGAGAAGAGAGAGTACAAATAAGAGATGTGGGACTAAAAAATACAAGTTAAGCGGACTGTACAAGGTAAACCGCACAAGCCGCGCGGTTAGACAGAAGGGCTAACCGCACGGCTAACCATAGGAGAAGCAGATAGGTCGCCGGTGAAGATCGCTAGACCGCCCGGTTAACAAGCCGACGAGTCAAGCCGCCAGACCGCGCGGTCTCCAACTCGCCAAGACAGACCGCCCGGTCTCCAACTTTAACACTTTACTGTGATGTAGATTCTAGGGTCTGAGGCCTCCATAAACAGCCTTACCCTTTCCTTCCAGATCCCAAAGATCTCTTTCCTGCATATGGGTAATTTCATGGAACCCAATTCCTTGTGATTCTCAGAGGAACCCATGTTTCTTGATTTTCTTGAATTTCTTGAATCTGTGTTTTGCCTTACACTGAATCTGCCAAACAGGATCTCCTCAGACTGTTAGTCCTTTTTGAGGAACCTCCCTCTGATACCACTTGAAAGATATGGTACCTAAACACCTAGAGGGGGGGTGAATAGGTGACCTAATCCTTTTTAAACTTAAATGGCAGCAATCAGTTATATCACAGAATACTAACTATTTTATCACAGCAAACACACAGCATGCACAGCAACAATCACAGCACAGCACAGCATACACAGTGGTTTATAGTGGTTCCCCAAGATATGGGTACATCCACTTTCCCCCTTCGCCTATCTAGCAGTGTACTAGATTCGGCCAAACTCCTCCACTGTCTCAGAACCCAAATTGGTTCCTACACCTCAGGCCCAAAGCCTTACAACTCAGCTTTATCCCAAAGCCTACACTCAGCCAATCAAGGCCTACACTCAGCCAACCAAGGCCTACACTCAGCCAACCAAGGCCTACACTCAGCCAACAAGGCCTACACTCAGAGATCTCAATCTCCTACACTCAAGGCTCTCAAGCCCTACCCTCAGCCTTTATAATTATAGGCTTACAATTCACTCAGATCCAAAGGATCCTACAAGATAAAAATGTATTACAAATATTAACTCAACAACTCAGAAATAAAAGAGGGGAGTTGAGAGTTTCTTGATGAGTTCTTGGAAGAACTCAGCTGGATTCAATCTGACTTAGCTTTCTTCAAAGCTTCTTGAGTAGAACTGAATAAGACTGAATCCTCCTGCAGTAGTTCCTTGACCTCTGCCACTTAAGATCCAGAATGAATCTGAATCCTTCTTCTCAGCCTAGTTCCAGAGGCTGATTTCTTGGATGGAGCCCTCTCTCTCCAACTTCTTAGATCTGCACTTGGACTGCAAGATCTTCTTGTGTTGATACTCTATGTACCACTTTAATAACTTGTTCTTCAACAATGTGATCAACCTCAACAACCCTGTTTCTGTAAACTGTATGAGCCTATTTATAGGCCGTTTTCATGGTAACCGGCTGGTCCGGTCCATAACTGACTTCTGATATCTCTGACAGGTGCTGTAGACCGGCTGGAACAGCAGCTGTCAAGCCATCCAGTCATTTCTTGAAAATCTCTAACTGTCTGAAAGTGTCGAGACTTTCTGTCTTTAAGTGTCGACACTTATAGTCCAAGTGTCGACACAACTCCTTGTATGTCTCGACACAGATTCTTCTTCAGGTGTCGACACTAAAATTGAGTGTCGACACAAATACTTGATCTTCTGTCTTTTACTGAATTCTTCTAAGTGTCGACACATCACCTTTGTGTCGACACATCTTCATGTGTTGTAACTGTTAAGTGTCGACACTGCTTCTTGATGTCGACACATAGTCTTTAATGTCGATACTTGCTGAGTGTCGACACAGCTCCTTGTGTCGACACACCTTCTTTTTGTTGAGACTTCAGCTGAGTGTCGACACATTCCCTTAGTGTCGACACTTGTACTTAGAATAATTTTGTTGATCTTTCTGATCTTTGCTAAGTGTCGACACAGCTCCTTGTGTCGACACTTTCTTCAAGTGTAGAGTCTTTAGCTAAGTGTCGACACATTGTGCTGGGTGTCGACACTTACTTCATGTGTTGACTCTTATGGTTGTGTGTCGACACATTGTGTTGAGTGTCGACACTTACTTCAAGTGCTGACTCTTCTGTTGAGTGTCGACACATTGTTCTGAGTGTCGACACTTTAACTTAGTCTCTGCAGACTTTGCTGAGTGTCGACACAGCTCCAAGTGTCGACACTTTCTGGTGTAGACACAGCTTCACTGGGTGTCGACACAGCTCCTTGTGTCGACACTTTCTGTCTGCACTTTTCTTCACTGAGTGTCGATACAGCTCCAAGTGTCGACACTTTCTGTCTGGTGTCGACTCTGCATCCCAGGTGTCGACACAATGACTCCAAGTGTCGACACTGCTTGTCTGGGTGTCGACACAAGCTTTCTTAAGTATCGACACTTTCCCTCTAGGTGTCGACACATGGACTTAGAAACTTTTTGCTTCAGTCCAGTGATTACATAACCTGCACAAGTAAACTCAACATACATCAAATACATTATGATGTATATCATTGAGTTGGGTGAGGCTTCTTCAAATCAGGTACATTTAGCCAATGTACCCAACAGGGGGGAAGAGGTAATTCTGCCCCGAGGGTAAAACAGTAACAACATGGTCAAAAGAGGTCCAAGAGTCGGAGGAGCCATTCCCACCATCTTCCCGGGAACCCGAGATGAGCAGGTGACCCCCGAAGAATTGGGGAGCAAGGGGCAGGGGCGAGACCCCGGCCTACGGCCGGTCTCGCCCCGCCAGGCCGCCAGGCCACAGAGCAGGGGGGTAGGGGCGAGTCCCCGGCCTCCGGCCTGTCTCGCCACGCCAGGCCGCGAAGCAGGAGGGGCAGGGGCGAGACCCCGGCCTCCCGGCCGGTCTCGCCCCGCCAGGACGCAGAGCAGAAGGGGGCAGGGGCGAGACCCCGGCCTCCAACCGGTCTCGCCCCGCCAGGCCGCGGAGCAAGAGGGGGCAGGGGCGAGACCCCAGCCTCCGGTGGTCTTGCCCCGCCAGTCCGCAGAGCAGGAGGGGCAGGGGCGAGACCCCAGCTTCCCGGGCAGTCTCGCCCTACCAGGCCGTGGAGTAGAAGGGGCAGGTGCGAGACCCCGGCCCCCGACCGGTCTCGCCCCGCCAGGCCGCAGGTAGGAGGGGGCAGGGGCGATACCCCGGCCTCCCGGCCGGTCTCGCCCCGCCAGGCCGCGGAGAAGGAGGGGGCAGGGACGAGACCCCGGCCCCCGGCCAGTCTCACCCCGCCAGGCCGCAGAGCAGAAGGGGGCAGAGGCGAGACCTCGGCCCCCGGCTTGTCACGCCCCGCCAGGCCGCGGAGTAGGAGAGGGCAGTGGCGAGACCCCGACCACCGGCTGGTCTTGCCCCGCTAGGCCGCGGAGCAGGAGGGGGCAGGGGCGAGACCCCAGCCTCCCGACCGATCTCTCCCCGCCAGACCGCGGAGCAGGAGGGGGCAGGGGCGAGACCCCGGCCCCCAGCCGGTCTCGCCCTGCCAAGCCACGGAGCAGAAGGGGGCAGGGGGCAGGGGCGACACCCCGGCCCCCGGTCAGTCTCACCCCGCCAGGCCGAAGAGTAGGAGGGGCAGGGGCGAGACCCCGGCCCCCGGCCAGTCTCGCCCCTCCAGGCCGCGGAGCAGGAGGGGGCAGGGGCGAGTCCCCGGCCCCCGGCTGGTCCCGCTGCTCCCACCTCGCACTTATCAGGTCGGGGCGGGTGCCAGCCAACTTGTCGCACCCGCCTCCCAAAAAATGGGCCACTGGGTGGAGGCAAATATTTCCGCCCCCTACTAGTATATTCCAAGGGCTCGGCCTAAATTGGCCATCAAGAGTCCAAACCACTCCAAAAGCTTAAAAATATATAGTTGGTCTTGCGCTTGCCGAGGGGACCCACTCTGCGAATACAGGGTTGTACATTCTTTCCACTTATCCTTAAATATGAAGACAACTTCTCATGAGACATAACGATCAACATAAAAGTCAACAACTAATTATTCCATAACTGTCAACTTGAAAGCAAGATGTTTTTCCATCTTCTAGTTCCAGCATCGATATTTTTGCAACAATTTTGTTCTTGTCTTAAATTTATTATATTTAATGTATATATCTAACACAACTAACTTATATTGTGTTGTCAAACTTTCTTCTTGTATGACTTTGCAGTTCTTACCAATCATTTTATCCATTTTGCGAGTCATAAAATAATCAATTTGTGATTTATTTTGTCTGCTTTAAAATGTAATTAAATGTTCTTCCCTCTTTATGAAAAACATTTTTATACAATTAGCTTATGTGTTACGGCAAAGTCTAAAATGGTTTGTTTTTCTTCATTTCTTTATCCATATCCATATCCTCCATGAACAACTGTGTAATCTACATTCTCCTTTCATTAATGTCCATTTAACTCTCTTCCTGTGAAAATCTTATCTTTTTATGAGATTTCTCTTACTAAATCATCTAAGTCTTCCCAAAATTGCACTTTAATAGCTTCATATGATCCTACTTGTGGTGTGTAAGCACTGATCATATTAATAGTTTTCTTTCCTTTGAGATATTTAAGAGCTACAATTCTATCACCTTTTCTACTTACCACAATAACCTCACCTTTCTAAGTAGTATCCACAATAATACTTATTCTACTATTTCTTTTATTTTTTTTCTTTGTACCATAATTTGAAATCAGAATTATCTAAAAATTTAGTTTTCTCACCCACCCATCTAGGCTCTTGCAGACAAAATATTTATCCTTCTCCTAATCATTCATTATTTCCATTACTTCTATCACTTTTTCCGTTAGCGTACCTATATTCCAACTTCCAAACATAAGTCGATTACAATTCCTATGACATACTTTCTTAGGACGTCTATTTTACACAACACTCAAGTTCTCTTGGAGGTGCAGCAGTCCTTGCCAAGTCACCGCATTCGAACCATACGACGAGTACTCTTGCATATTTAACAATAAACCCAAGTCCTAGAGATGCAACGGTCCTTGCCAAGATGCCACATTCGGATCATGCGACATGTTTCTTAAGGGGAACAACCTAGCTTTTGCACAATTTTTCAAATGACTCATATTCATAAGGGTGACTAAATTTTATGTTGACCATCTACCTAATACAACCCTCACCATTTTTCATCCGGGCTTGAGACGGACATAGAATGGTTTTAAAATTAAAATAATTACATGAAAATTTCAAAATACCAAAACAATAAAAAAAAACAAAAAAAATTAAATAAAAGCCCACCAAGGGCCAGACGAAGCTCACCGTAAACCGGGTATAATCATGTGGGGCACAGAAGTCTCCATACATTCACTTATATATCTTTATTATATAAGCAAACACCTCAACAACCCATGGTGTAGCATTTAAATCCCATAATACCCCTCATTTCTCCTACATATAAGCAAACACCTAAACAACCCATAGTGTAACATTTAAATCCCATAATACCCCCTATTTCTCCTACTTCATGTAACATCCCATGTTACTTCTAGACCCCTCAACTTAGATTGGGTTAGGCTTGGGGTGGGTGATAGGGAATTTAGCTAAGTTTGACCCTAGGGAGTGAGTTGTAGCCATGTGGGGGCCCACTAAAGGGCCAAAGTCAACTAGGTCAAACTAGCCTAAATAGGAAACCTAGCCACACCATGACCCCACCACATTGCCCTAACCCTGAAATAATCTACGTGGACCCTAGGGCATGTCATTAGGTCAACCCTTTGACACTAGTTGACCAAAGTCAACCATGGCCCTAATTTGGTCAAACCTATACATATAGGCCCAATTAGCCCAAGTAGGGCACCACATTGACCCAACCAAAGTTGGGTGGTGCCATTAGACCCATGACCACCAAGTGGGGTCAGCCCACTCATCATGGTTGACCAAGTCAACTCAAGTCAACCTAGTCAACATAATTGACCTAAAGGAGAAAATGAGGACTAGGCCCACTCCCCTTGGGCCAAGCCCACCAAACTTGGCCCATTATCAGCCAAGTGGACAAAGACCAGCCCTACCCCTCTGGTTTTGGAGAGAGGACACATGTATGGGGGCGTTTTGGAGAATTTACCCAAAATAGGAGAGAGAAGATGAGTTAAAGAGGTGGAGGCCACTTGGCCTTGGCTCCATCAGCCCAAAAGCTTGCTGGTCGGCCACCCAAGGAATTCCAGAGAATTTGGCAGCATGGTAGCCACTTGGCACCAAGGGTGAAGTCTCTAAAGCCCCAAACCGAGCTCACCTTGGTTTTATCTCCCTATACAACCACTCTTATCTCAAACCGACCACACCATCAGCTTCAGTGAGTGGAATCGAGTGGAGAACGACTCCTGGAGCAAAGATTTTGGTGAAGAAACGAGATTTTGAGCAGGAGATCGTCGGAGTAGCTCAACCTTGGCCAACCGCCGCCAACCTCGCTGTCGTGCCGCCATTCGGGTCTGTTTCGCCTCCCCTCTACTCGTATTAGCTTTCTAGATCTTTTAGAAGAGACATCGTGAAAGAATTAGTGTCTAACCACCCAGAGGGGGGTGAATAGGTGTAATTCATTTTTCTTCTAAGACAGAATATCTATTCAGTTAATTACTCAAAAACAAATAATTCTACAGCTAACACAGCACAGCATTCACAGTATCACACAACCACAGATTGCACACAGATTTTATAGTGATTCCCCAAAGGTATGGGTACATCCACTTTCCTCCTTCGCCTATCTAGCAGTGTGCTAGATTCGGCCTAACTTCTTCACTTCACCTCAGATCCACAGATCTTACAGCTCAGAACCCAAACAAGGCTCCTACACCTCAGAGTGAGTCCACACTCCTACAGCTCAGGCAATCTGCCCTACCTCAGCCTTCAACAAGGCCTATAACTCAGAGATAACAATCTCCTACAACTCAGGCTCACAGCCCTACCACTCAGAGATCTAAATCTACTACAACTCAGCCTCTATAACTCAGGCTTACACTCAGATCTTAAAAAGATCCTACAGAAAATAGATTTAAAAAAGTATTTTAACACCACCCTGGTAGAGAGAGAAAGGATGGATGGCTTCTTGATCAGTTCTTGGAAGAATATGATGGCAGAGAATAACCTCTCTTAGCTTTCTTCAAAGCTTCTTGAATCTGAACTCAGTAGGGTTGAACTCCTTTGAAGTTGATCTTCAATCAGCTTCTTTCTTGAAATTCAGATCTTAATCTGAATCCTTCTTGGCAGCCTGGTTCAGCAACTGCACTTTAATAGATGGAGCTCTCTCTCTCCAACTTCTTTTTATTCTGTATATGTATCTGTTATTCCTCTCTATGTTTGTTCTCACATTCTGTTGTAAGAGAATGCCTTTATATAGACTTTCTCCATGGTAACCGGCTGATCCGGTTTCTAACAAACTTCTGACAGCACTGATATCTTCAGTAGACCGGTTGATTATGGCAGCTGTCAAGTCATCAAGTCACTTCTTGAAACTCTGTCTCTGTTAGCAATGTGTCGAGACTGAACTTCATCATGTGTCGACACAAGTAGACTAAGTGTCGACACAAGCCTTAGTGGTGTCGACACAGCTCCTTTGGTGTTGACACTACTTCTCGACACAGCATCTGTAGAATGTGTCGACACTAATCCTGTGTGTCGATATAGTCACTTCTTTTCTTTAACTTTGTTGAAACTATATTGTGTGTCGACACAAGTCCTGTGTGTCGATACAGTTGATATCGACAGTCTTCTGTGTGTCGACACTGCCTCTATGTGTCGACACATGTAATGTCGACTAAGCTACTCTGTGTGTCGACACTGCCTTTGTGTGTCGACTCAATTGATGTCGACAAAGTCTTCTGTGTGTCGACACTGCCTCTGTGTGTCGACACATTTGATGTCGACTAAGCTACTCTGTGTGTCGACACTGCATCTGTGTGTCGACTCAGTTGATGTCGACAAAGTCTTCTGTGTGTCGACACTGCCTCTGTATGTCGACACAGTTTCTTCAGGTGTCGACACAGTCTTTCCTGGTGTCGACACAATTAACTCCAAGTGTCGACACAGCTTTTCTCCAGTGTCGACACAAGCCTTCATAAGTGTCGATACAGCTACTCCTGGTGTCGACATATGGACTTAGAAATTTTTCTGCATTCCTTCATTTTCTTAACATGCACATTTAAACTCAAAACAACATCAAATACACCTTGATGCATATCATTGAGTAAGGTGAGCCTTCTTAAAATCTGGTACACATTTTCCAATGTACCCAACAATCTCCCCCTATTTGGAGAAGTCATAACCCTTAGTCAATGATATACACCATTCATAACAAATATACATTATGATGTATAACAACATTATATGACAGGGTAACTTCTAAAACAAAACATATATAACAAGTCATCACAGAATAATAATGCAACCAGAATGAGCATTAAATATAGTTTTGTTTCAACTTTCAAAAGTTTTTAATCAAAAGTTTACATAGATTTCAATACTAAAGATTACAAAGTTGTAAAATCAAGTAAATCTAATCTAAAGCTGATCTGGCTCCTTGATAACTATGTTTTTGCCTGATTGGATCTTGACTTGTACTGGAGCATCAGTATCATCAGCTGGCTTCTTGCCCTTGAGATCTTTCTTCTTTTGCTCTTCAGCCCTTATTTTTTGCCTTTCAAAGTAGTGAAAGGGCTTTGGAAAATATTTGCTAGGCTCTTGAGCATTAGGAGGTAGCTTCCCAGCTTTAGCCTTTCTTTTATATTGAACAATGGCTTCTTGCCTGGCTTCATGCTTTAGCCATTCTTGCTCAGAGTACCATTTGCCCCTATCATGGGTCTTATCCTTTAAAGCTTTCCAAGCAGTCAGTATAACATTCTTGGATGTTGGACTCCACTGCTCAAAATTAGGCTTCAACTCTG
Organism: Platanthera guangdongensis; assembly: GCA_039583875.1. NCBI lineage: Eukaryota > Viridiplantae > Streptophyta > Magnoliopsida > Asparagales > Orchidaceae > Platanthera > Platanthera guangdongensis. The sequence goes on along the minus strand of CM077154.1, from coordinate 10,376,373 downwards.
CATGTTCTCTGAATCTTTTCTTAGACAATAGAGCTTCTTTCCCTTTGTTCAAAACTGCCTCTAGCACTGGCATTTCTACTTTCTCAAGGATAATATTTTGAGCACCTTCTGGAGGGTTGTACATAGACTGTACTTCTTGGTGAATCATTTCAAAATCTGCTAGAGGATAAATGACTTGAGCAACTTCAGGTTGTTCACCTCCAAAATAAGCAGGGTGTATACCTGACTCAGCCACATTATCATCATCACAGAGGGGTGGATATCCAAGTGTGGCTCTGATGCTATTAGATATCCATTTAGCATGATCTGAGCCAGTTTTGACTAACACTCTCTCCCCCTTTATGACTTCTCTTGCAACATGATCCCTGAGGTCATCTTTTTGAAATCTGATTTGTTCATCAAGAAAATTTACACCATCTTTATAAAAAGACTTTAACTTTAGTAGCTGTGCAGAAATAGTCTTTTGAGAATCCTTAATAGCTGTTTGGACAGCAGCTAGTCCTTCCTGTAATTGCTTGTCAAAATCTGCCTTGGCTTTAGTCCTTGCTTCAGTCTGGGCAGTAGCAATATTCTTCATTTCTGTAACAATCACATTATGTGATTCAGTCAGATTATCATTCATTCTAATCTGATTCTCTAGGACATAGCCTTGCTTAAGAGCTATATCATCAACTTGATTCTTGATTTTTTCTTGATGTGTTGCTAGGAAAACCACAGCATTGTCTCCTTTGTGAAAACAGTCTGTCATCTCCTTCTTATTCTGATTAACTTCAAATCTTATAGATTTGATGTCTTGAGCCAAGAAAAATTGTAAATCCCTATGGCTTTCATCCATATATTTTTCCATAGCCTGCCTTTGTTCATCTAACTTAACTTGCAAGGAGACTAACAAGGAACTATAATCATTAGTTGGGGCAGATTGTGGAGCAGGTTGTAAAGCCCTCTTATAGCTTTGGCTTCTTCTTTTGAAAATCATTAGCTTTCTCTTCTTGGTTTGTATTGCTGCTTCATCTTCAGAAGCTGAGGTACTGGCTATATCAACTCTTTCTTTAGGACTAAGAGGCAATTCATGTTCAGTCCTTGGTAGCTCCCCCTGAGTCCCTTGCTCCTCAGTTCTTGTGTTCTGCCCCTGAGTCCCTACTTGCTCCCCCTCAAGGTTAACTTGCTCCCCCTCAAAATCAGCTTTCTCCCCCTCAATTCTAGCTTGCTCCCCCTCAATGTTAGCTTGCACTAAATCAGGGAACAACTCTTCTAAGGTAAACTCTTGTTGAGTAGGTACTTGAGGTATTCTTAATTCTGGAGCATTAGCAGCAGCAGATGTATCCTCCATGATAACATCTTGAGCTTGACTATTTAGTTGAGTTGGCTGGTCAACATCAATCAAAGATTCAGTTAGTGTTTCATCTTTATCATTGAGAATTGATTGATTAACCTCTTGAATTACCTCAAGAATAGTCTGTGTAGCCATTTCACTTTCCAAGTGGGTTGGCTCTTCCTCAAGTTGTGGCTCCCCCTGCACTTGAGCACCATCTGTAGGGTCTTGTGCAGGAATATCTTGTGCTGTAGATTTTTCAGGAATCTCTTGCCTTTCCTCATCAGGCATGTCCTTTGTTAGTACTCTATCCCATCTAGAGATAATCCTTATGTCCATTCTCCTCATATGGTTGATCTTTGAACCAGCAATTTGTTCCATTATTTCAGGAATTGTTCTAGCCAAGTACAGACTCATAATTCTACCCAGATTTGGCTTCTTAATACTTTCCTTAATCTTTTCAAAAATTACTGCTGACCAATCAGTGTTTAGTCTGTAGATGATCCTGGTCATCAGGTTGAACATATATGCTGAAATCCTATCATGCCCCCTGGCTTGCAGAGAATGACTTTGCCAACCACTTCTGAAAGGAATTTTCCTTGTTGATTCATTCCTTTTCTGTTCATTACAGACCCAATCTTCATGCAGATATCTAATCCACACCACTGAAGTGTCTCCCTTGTCTTGGATGAGGTAACTTCTACTTCTTCTTGAGTTCTTGGTAGTTGAAGAGTTTTCCTCAAGCTCTTCAAGGTTAGTTTAACTTTAGCACCCTGAACTATAGATTTGATCTTAAGTCCAGTTGAGTCTAAAGTAGCTGCGCTATAAAATTCTAGTATTTCTTTCTTCTAAATCTTTGTTGGTTCAGATACCAGAAATTCCAACCCATTTTCTGCAATTAGGGTTACAACTGCTTTAATTTCAGGTTTCACATGATCAAAGGAATTGCATACCAGCTTATAGCCTTCGTTGACATTGTCCTCAAGCTTTGGCGCCATTAGGGTTGAGAGAAAGCTTGGATTAAGAAGAGAGAATTTGTTAACACAAGGTTTTAGTCTTGAAACTATGGAGAGTGTGTCGACTGACTATGTTGTTGACCTATTTATACCTTTCTAAATAACGAAGGTGAAAAGGCACGTCAATTCTCTTAATGTGTCGACACTGTTGAAAAGTATCGACACAGACTTCTAATGTCTCTACATAAGTTGATATTTAGTGTCGACACAACTTCTGGATGTGTCGACACAACTTCTCTGAAGAGTCAACACCTATTCTCTAGATCTGTCGACACCACTTTTCTGGGATGTCGACACCTATTTTCTAGATGTGTCGACATCACTTTCCTGAAATGTCGACACCAACTACTATGTGTCGACACAGACAACTTCTTGTGTCGACACAATTTTACTTAGCCAATTTTGTTAAACTAATTTATGTTCAACATTCCTAATTCAATTTTGAAATTGTTGAATTTAGTTTCATCTAAAGGCTTAGTAAACATGTCAGCTAATTGTAAATCAGTACTTACAAATTCTAGAGAGATATCTTCTTTCTCTACATGGTCTCTAAGAAAATGGTACCTTATTTCTATATGCTTTGTCCTACTATGAGAAATTGGATTATGTGCAATAGAAATAGCACTAGTAGAATCACATAATAATGGAGTTCTACTTACCTGAATATCATAGTCTTCTAACTGATGATGTATCCACAATAGTTGTGCACAGCAGCTTCCAGCAACAACATACTCAGACTCAGCTTTGTAAATTGCCACACTGATCTGCTTCTTACAGCTCCAAGACACCAGTCTTCCTCCTAGAAATTGGCAGGTGTCTGTTGTGCTTTTCCTGTCGACTTTGCAACCTGCAAAGTCTGCATCTGAATAACCCATTAGTAGAAAATCTCTATTCCTAAGATACCAAAGGCCTAGATTAGGTGTGCCCTTAAGATATCTCAAAATCCTTTTGACTGCAGTAAAATGAGATTCTTTAGGATAGGATTGGTACCTAGCACAGACACATGTAGCATACATGATATCTGGTCTACTAGCAGTCAGATATAGGAGGAAGCCAACTATCCCTCTATACAAAGTTTCATCTACAGGTTTCCCTGCATCATCTTTGCTTAGAGACACACTTATCTCCATTGGAGTTCTCATGGTAGTGGATGACTCCATACCATACTTCTTAATTAACTCCAGGGTGAACTTGGACTAGGATATTGACAAGCCATCTTCAGTCTGTCTTACTTGGAGACCCAATAAGAACTTAAGTTCTCCCATACTGCTCATTTCAAATTTCCTTTGCATAAGTTTTGCAAACTTTCTACAAAGGTTACTTTCAGTAGAACCAAATATTATGTCATCAACATATATTTGGACTAGGATAATCTTTCCTTTGGATTCCCTAAGAAATAGAGTCTTGTATATTTTCCCCCTTGAGAATTTGTTCTCAATGAGGAAAGTAGACAGAGTTTCATACCAAGCCCTTAGGGCTTGTTTCAACCCATACAAAGCTTTCCTAAGTCTATAGACATAAGTAGGATAGAGTGGATCAACAAAACCTGAGGGATGCTCTACATAGACCTCCTCTTTTAAGTCTCCATTTAAGAATGCAGACTTAACATCCATCCGGAACACTTTGAAGCCTTGATATGCTGCATAGGCTATGAATAGCCTGATTGCTTCTAACCTAGCCACTGGAGCAAAAGTCTGATTAAAGTTTATGCCCTCCTCCTATTTGTATCCTTTGGCAACTAGTCTTGTCTTGTTCTTCACTATGATCCCACTCTCATCAAGCTTGTTTCTATATATCCACTTTGTCCCTATGACATTGTGGCCCTTTGGTTTTGGAACCAAATCCTAGATCTTGCATCTCCTGAACTGATTTAACTTCTCCTGCATGGCATCAATCCAGTGTGGGTCCTTAATAGCTTCTTCAAATCTCTTTGGTTCCACTTGAGATAAGAAGCTAGAGCAAAGAACTGTGTCAAAGTTCTTGCTCCTTGTTTGTATTCCTTGACTTAGATCATCAATGATCTGGTGTGCAGGATGATCCTTCAACTGTCTTACTGTTGGAGGTAATCTATCAGCAGTTTGGCCTTCTCCGATCTCTTCATTCTGTTGGACCTCATGATCTTCATCAACATCTTGAGTGTCTTGTACTCCCCCTGGACAGCAACTACCATTTTTCTCATCCAGCTTTGCAGTTGGAACTTCTCTGATAGTAAGCTGGTCCAATTTCTGTTGTATATCTGTGGAGCTACAAGAACAAAACCTTTGATGACTCCCTTTTCAGAACCACCAAAGATTACTTTAGGCCCATTCAGCATAGGTGAGTAGTCCTTCAGCAATCCCCTTGTTCCAATCATATGCCTGGAACATCCATTATGCAAGTACCATATAGGGGCATGGTAACTTGGACTCACCTACAACAAAGATTACTTAACCTTAGAACCCAAATAACTTTTGGGTCCTTGGTTCAAGTTAGTCTGAAACTTAACAAATCTGTCTGCAGCTTTTCTAACAGGCAGGCTGCTACTCTCCTTAACACTAGTATTGTGCCAACAGTCTAAGGCATAGTGGTCTATCTTGCCATAGCACCAGCACTCAAACTTATTATACCTCTTTTTAGGTATAACCTTAGCTGTATTGTTTGCAGCAGGTCTTTTGTTTTGTACTGGGGCTTTACCTTTCTTATTGGACTGTGCAGCCCATGTAGTTTTCTTAAAGTTTATTCCCGCCTTACCCTTTTGAGACACAAACTCATCAATCAATGGTAATACAGATTTTGGCTTAGAAAAACTAGCCACAATCTCCTTCTCTTTCTAAAGTCTATTTTCCAGACTTTTAATCTGATCATTTTTGAAAGTGATTGTTCCCATTTGAATAACAGTTATGTTCTTTAATTTGGCAATCTCATTCATCTTTTGATCTAGCATCTTCTCTGAATCAATTGCAGCCAACTTAAGAGCTGCAATTTCCTTAGCCTGATTTTTGGCCAGGTTTTTGCTTCTCTTAAGTGTCTGCAATAAATCTCCATATTCATCTATCAGCTGATGAATATCTCCTTCAGAATCAGACCCATCTTCATCTCTTGATGGAGATGCCTCTGATTCTGACCCTGTGAAGTAATCAGAATTTACAGATACATATTTTACCTTACTGGGGCTAGGCTGATCCTGTCACTGGTCTTCTTCAGACACTGTCATTAGTCATTTGCATTGATGGTCTTCCTGCTCATAGATAGAGTCAGTAATTGCATGAACTCATCTTTTTCAACAAACCAATATATGCCTCAGCCTCTGATTCAGACTCTGAAGTTGATTGATTTGTCAAACTTTTCTCTTTCTCAACAACCAAGGATTTCTCCTTTTTGCTCTTGTGTTGTGACTTCTTTCTATTAGCTGACTCCTTCCTTTTGTCTGGACAGTCAGCCACAACATGTGCAGCTTTGTTGCAGCAATAGCATATAATCTTGGATGTAGTTGACTTGCTAGGCTTTGTCCCATTCTCGTCCTTCTTGGATGATTTCCTCTTCTGATAATAATCATCCTTGGACTGAGATATGGAAGACTTAGATTTCCACTGCTTCTTCTTTAAAAATCTCTGGAACTGCCTTGTAAATGCTGCAAAGTCTTCATCTGAATTACTGCTGTCTAAACTGGGATTATCTGAATTTTCTGAGACCATTTCTGCATCTCTCTTAGGAGAAGATGGAGTCATTCTCCTATTTTTTCTTGTGGCTTCTACCTTGAAGGCCACTGACTTGTCTTTATAGTCACCCTTTGTAATTTTCTCTTCCTCCTTTCTAGCTAACAGCTGCATCTTATATGACAGCAATTTTCCAAACAGTGTTGGAGGAGAAATCTCAGTCAGTCTGCCCACTTCCCTTATGGCACAGATTTTTGTATCCCAATCCTTAGTCAAAAACCTAAGGAATTTATCATTTAACTCATAAGTACTGAAAACTCTTCCATAAGACATTAGTTCATTGATAATCCTATAGAACTTCTTATAACATTCAGTAATACTTTCAGGCTTGGCTTGTCTGAAATTCTTATATTCTTGATTAATCATAGATTTTTTATCTTGCCTAACCTCTTCAGAACCCTCCATGTAGACAATCAATGTGTCTCACATCTCCTTGGAGGTTTTGCAGTGTATTAGATTCTGGAATGTTGAATCATCAATGACACTTACTATAATATTCTGGGCTCTTTTATCCATTGTAGCCAAGATGATTTCATCCTTAGTCATCTCTGAAAAATCCTTTGGAATTCTTTGGTTGGCATCAAGAACAGAAATCTTCATAGGAACATATGGTCCTTCCTTGACTGTTATGTAAATTCTTGGATCAGATGCCTCCATGAATAATCTGACCCTTTCCTTCCATATTCCAAATATTTCTTTCCTGCATATGGGCAATTTCATTGAACCCAGTTCTTTATGGTTTTCTCCTGAACCCATCTTCTTGATCTTATTTTTTCCTTACAGATCTCACTCAGACTGTTAAGTCTAACTTTGAGGAACCTGGCTCTGATACCACTTGAAAGAATTAGTGTCTAACCACCTAGAGGGGGGGGGGTGAATAGGTGTAATTCCTTTTTCTTCTAAGGCAGAATATCTATTCAGTTAATTACTCAAAAAAATAGATAATTCTATAGCTAACACAGCACAACATTCACAGTATCACACAACCACAGATTGCACACAGATTTTATAGTGGTTCCTCAAGGTCTGGGTACATCCACTTTCCCCATTCGCCTATCTAGCAGTGTACTAGATTCGGCCTAACTTCTTCACTTCACCTCAGATCCGCAGATCTTACAGCTCAGAACCCAAACAAGGCTCATACACCTCAGAGTGAGTCCACACTCCTACAGCTCAGGCAATCTGCCCTACCTCAGCCTTCAACAAGGCCTACAACTCAGAGATAATAATCTCCTACAACTCAGGCTCACAGCCCTACCACTCAGAGATTTAAATCTCCTACAACTCAGCCTTTATAACTCAGGCTTACACTTAGATCTTAAAAAGATCCTACAGAAAATAGATTTAAAAATGTATTTTACCACCACCCTGGTAGAGAGAGAAAGGATGAATGGCTTCTTGATCAGTTCTTGGAAGAATCTGATGGCAGAGAACAACCTCTCTTAACTTTCTTCAAAGCTTCTTGAATCTGAACTCAATAGGGTTGAACTTCTTTGAAGTTGATCTTCAATCAGCTTCTTTCTTGAAATTCAGATCTCAATCTGAATCCTTCTTGGCAGCCTGGTTCAGCAACTGCACTTCAATAGATGGAGCTCTCTCTCTCCAACTTCTTCTTTTTATGTTGTATCTGTATCTGTTATTCATCTCTATGTTTATTCTCACATTTTGTTGTAAGAGAATGCCTTTATATAGACTTTCTCCATGGTAACCGGCTGATCCGGTTTCTAACAAACTTCTGACAGCACTGACAGCTTCAGTAGACCAGTTGATTATGGCAGCTGTCAAGTCATCCAGTCACTTCTTGAAACTCTGTCTCTGTCAGCAAAGTGTCGAGACTGAACTTCATCATGTGTCGACACAAGTAGACTAAGTGTCGACACAAGCCTTGGTGGTGTCGACACAGCTCCTTTGGTGTTGACACTACTTCTCGACACAATATCTGTAGAATATGTCGACACTAATCTTGTGTGTCGACACAGTCACTTCTTTTCTTTAACTTTGTTGAAACTCTGCTGTGTGTCGACACAAGTCCTGTGTGTCGACACAGTTGATATCGACAGTCTTCTGTGTGTCGACACTTCCTCTGTGTGTCGACATATTTGATGTCGACTAAGCTACTCTGTGTGTCGGCACTGCCTCTGTGTGTCGACTCAGTTGATGTCGACAAAGTCTTTTGTGTATCGACACTGCCTCTGTGTGTCGACACATTTGATGTCGACTAAGCTACTCTGTGTGTTGGCACTGCCTCTGTGTGTCGACTCAGTTGATGTCGACAAAGTCTTCTGTGTGTCGACACTGCCTCTGTATGTCGACACAGTTTCTTCAGGTGTCGACACAGCCTTTCCTGATGTCGACACAATTAACTCCAAGTGTCGACACAGCTTTTCTCTAGTGTCGACACAAGCCTTCATAAGTGTCGGCACAACTTCTCCTGGTATCGATATATGGACTTAGAAATTTTTCTGCATTCCTGCATTTTCTTAACCTGCACATATAAACTCAAAACAACATCAAATACACCTTGATGCATATCATTGAGTAAGGTGAGGCTTCTTCAAATCTGGTACACATTTTCCAATGTACCCAACACATCGGGCTCAATTGAGCCCGATACCATGTGAGGAAATGGAGATTTTTCCGAGTTTTGCTTCTTGCTCGGGTTCGCTGGAGGAGCCAATTCCGGCGGCCTCATCGTCGGAAATCGCTAGCCACCACCTAAGTGAAGGTGGTGGCGACATCCGCCGGCGGTGGTGGTGGCTCAGCTGGCCGGAAATAGCCGGGCAAGTCGGTACAGCCAGAATCGATCCCAGTCGTTGGCTGATTTGGGACGATGACCAGATCCCGTCAAATTTACTTCAAGATTCGTGCTCATCAATTAAATTAAATCAAATTTAAAACTATAGTATTATGTATAATCTGTCACACTTAAATAGTCATATTACAAGCTATTTTTAGACCTCATAGAGGCATTTCCAGGACATGCACCTTAAATGAAATTTGTAGCTTAGTGTCTTAGCTTTAAATTGGAACCTTAAACATCAAATTTAGTAGAGATATTGGGTTGCAGGGCAGTTTTCCTAGGACTGGTCCTAGGCAATGGCAGAATTTCAAATTGATGCCTAAGCCAAACCATTAATCAAAATGACCCCAAATTTGGGGTGCATGCATGATTAGGGCATATTTAGTCCCTGCCAAAAATTGAGAATTTTTGGGAATAAAGTTTCTATAGTTTTTGATTACATATCAAAAAGTAAATAAATGTAATATTTGGAAGGTTATGACTCCAAATGGTCCCAAATTTTGGTGTCATGTCCTTGTGGACTATACATGTGCATGGTAAAAATTTTAGCACATTTGGACCACTGCATGTTGGGTAAACTCACTTGCATGTGTTGATTATACATAGGCTTGGGGTGCAAATAGCCAATTTTGAAATGTTGTGTATTAGACCTATTTGGAACATCCAAAAATCATGGTATTGATTTCAGAGGCTCATTAGGGTGAATTATACCCCACATTGTAATAATGGGATTTTTGGAAGCAAAAATCTCATTATTTGGAATTTTTGGAATAATGGAACTTTTGAAAAATAAATGTTAAAATAGGTCATCATTGAGATAAAATCCCCAATTTTTGTCAAGGTCATTATAATGTTAGATTTAAATCCTGAAAATTTTTATATCTCTGTTTGAAGAATTTTGATAGGAGTTATGTGGAAATTACCTTTTTACCCTCATTTTAATTAATTAGCAAATTGATGAAAATACTTAGTAAAAAATTTTGGAAACTTTCGTGGTGCTATATCTGATTATGAGTAACCTTGTATAATTTTCTCAGCATTTTGGATGAATCAGTAATTTTTAAAACCTTATAATTGCATTTTGGTAAATTATTAAGAATTGAAATTGGTAGGTCATTACATTATAGAGGTTGATGAAACTCTGTCATTAGCCTTAAATTAATGATATATATGCTTTGTAAGTTTCCTAGAATTTTTATTAATGTATTCCTTGTACTTCATTTGGAAAATGACAATTGTGTGAATTTTGTATTAATTAAGGAATAAATAGAAATATTTAAAGGAAAATTATAAATTTTGGCAGACAGCTATATTGTACCATGATGCAACTCAGGAAAAATTCCTTAGGTTATTGGTTTATAATTTGTGATACTTCATGTATTAAATGACCTAGGGGATTAATTAAATAATTTAATTAGAGGCCTTAATGACTTAAGAAAATTATGAAAATCAATAGACTCACTTCATTAGTCCATACCATCATAGGATAAATAATTAGGGGCAGGTGCCCCAAGGAATTGGAAGTTCCATTTCGGGGTGGTATTAGGTCATGGGTTGCGCATAGTGTAAGTAGGTTATACTATAAGGACCACCGGGGGATAGATCAACGGTTGCGCTAGAAGTTACAAATGGAGAATAACCTTGGTTGGCAGTGTTGTCTTAGCGACGAGAGTAAAAGTGTCAACCCTTGGATAGCAATTGTAGTGGAGGTCGGCGGAAGACTGTCGCCCTTCTGAGAACACCTTAAGTCATTAGGATCACTCAAGAGTAATAACGAGAACTGGGGGTGAATTATGGGTAGTCATCAAATAAAGTAAAAATCCTTGAGAAAGGGAGCTTTGGGCGTAATCCCATCGTAGTTCCTAGTGCCCCTGAGAGCCCTTCACCGGGCATACCATGGGCAGTCTTGGGATTAATCTTAAATCACTAAGTATAATAATCCGTAGACAAGTGTAGTCTAATAGGTTAAGACATTGTGGTTCATTCTCGCCCATGTAGGGTTGGAGGGATTATGACAAATGCTCACCCGTGTAGGGTTGGAGGGATTGCGATAAATGCTCACCCGTGTAGGGTTTGAGGGATTCAGGACAGGTTGGTCTTGCGAGCTGGAGGCTCGAGATGAAATACTTGCATGTGCATAAATTTAGTGGCGGGTCATGCGATACTGGCCGTTCGTCACACCGATGGCAGTACGATGAACCAGGCGGGTGTGAGGGTTTGAGGGGCCAATGGGTTGTTTTACACTGCGGTCTGGAGGACGATCCCCGATAACGCACACCCGACCCAACAAGACTGGCGGGTTGTCAGCAAAGTACATACGCATGGACTCTAGAGTGCACCTTGGATGTGTATAGAGACGTATGAGAGGGGTCTAAGGTTTGGTAGTATGCATACCAGCCTAGAAGTGGAGATGCCCGCTCCGCTGCTGTCGTAGCCACAACGGTGGTACCCGAGAGTGAAGCTAGCTCTCAAAAAGTGGGAACTAAAGGTCTGTGATCACAGAGTCATTGTGTGTGAGTTGCACTTGCCTGCTGCATAAATTTGCATCATAAACATTCATTCATATTAGGTCATACTCTTCATAGATCCTTATCATATAAATTAGTATTGGCTCTTTTATATGATAAGTTAAATTTCCTGGAAACATTAACTTATAAATTTGTATGAACATTTTTATAAGTTAAGGTACGATTTGTGACAGTAGAGTAGTGGTAGCATAGTTTTACTTTCCTGCTCTTACTTTCAGTTCCTTTCCTTACTTTACCGTACTGCATTTTACTTCACTTGTCTTACTTACTTCAGTTTTATACTTTACTTATTGCACTTGTACTTCTTATATAGAATTGCTAGAGTAGAACTACTATTAATCCTCATATACTTGTTCGCATAGTGCCACTACCACCTGTTTACACTTGTTACCCCTTATTGTCCTCCGCTTCGTCCTCCCGCACGGTGCCTAGGAATTGCGGGGCGAGGTGTGGAGGAAACGACTTAGTCTTTTTGACTAATGGTCGGTGACCAAACTATTTTTAGGAGCTCGAGGAGATGGAGCACCAGCACGACCGGCAGGACGAGATGATAGGACGTGAGGAGCTGATACCACCACACATACTACTACTACCGCAGATTTGCCTCAAGTGGGATGACTTGGTGATCATAGTTATATTCCGCTGTTTAGAGTTGAGAGAGAGAGATTTTGATATGTTGTGCCGGGCATAAGCCCTTTTTACTTTTGTATTCATATAGACTGATGTATTTCCTTTTCATATATTCATATATGTGTACTGTGACTATGAACTAGTTGTGGTTTACTTTTACCGCTATACTTCTGTTCTCATTTTGGCCTACAGGTTATATGATCGTACTAGCCGGCAGAATCGGCGTGTTACGGTGTCGACTAACCCGTGCATTAGTGCCACCGTAAGACGGCAGTTCTAGGCATAAGACCGGGTAGCCTCCTTGGTAAGGGGGAGGGGTCTTACACTTCATTACAAAAAATATTGGACTTTTTTGTTCATTACATAGAGGTAATAAAATCACACCATTAAAACAACATTACTGGCTCTCCCTTCACGCCATAAAATCACACCATTACATAAAGGCAACAAAATCTCCCCATTAAATCACGCCATCCCTGCTCTCCCGCAAAAGCTAATCTTGCAAGCACGCTTTCCCGAGCCCCATTGCTCTCCCGCCAGACTCTTCTCTATGCTTTCTCCTAAGTCCTTCCTGCACGCTACCTCCTCTCTTCCTCCACTACAACCCTGCACGCTACCTCCTCTCTTCCTTGACTGTCACCCCTGCTTTCTCCTCTACTACACGCCACTGCAACCTGTATAACCTCAACAGAAAGCATGCCTAAACTATCATCCACAGTGCCTCACGTTAGCAACTCCTCCTCCATCACGATTCTGACGTAAATCACTCCTCCTTCCAGCAAGTTCCGCCTTCTAAAAAGCTCCACCTTCAGGCAAGCTCTTCCTCCCGGCAAGCTCCTCCTTCCGGCAACTCCTCTGCCCTCCTTCCAGCATGCTCCTCCTTACCGGCAAACTCCTTTCTTTATAGGTATAACCATATGATGGTTAAAACTCGCGGCGCCCCGAGAATTTTTTATGTAGCGGGGCTTAATTATTTGGTGGAGGTCGGAGCGCGCGGATTTATATATATAAAAGTTGAAATCGAGTATTAACGAAAGGAGGCAAGTGCACCTATCGTGTGTAGTACAGAATATTCCGGTGGGGAATATCGGGATCATATTGTTCTTGAGGATGGGTTGATTATTTCTACTCCTCTCTGGATGGACTATTATTTTACCGAAAATAATTTGTCGGGATATTAATTAAATAGCGTGGTTATATATAAAACAGGAAATAGACTAGAAAATGTTGATGAATAAATAGCGCAACGGTACCGAATCGAATTTGAACTAAAATAACTCTTAATAATTAGAAATCCTAAATTTCAAATTAATTAAGGCGGCGACTTGGCCGTGGAGGTTCCATAAAAATGAGCTCACCTATCTCTAGGACTATCGCTCACCTGAACATTATGACTATTCGACCGGGCTCTCGTCCGATGACGGATTCCTCTTAATGCTCGCATTATGCTAAGAACCCCGCTATTGGTTGGGGAACCCAATTCGGTAGAATTCTACTCCTCTCTCGAGGGTTAGTGTGGATCTCCCTTTACCCAAGGGTGATCGGTCCATACACACGTCCTCTTAGCTAGTTAGCGTATGGACAACAGAAGTAGAGACCACACATCGATTTGTGGTTCTATGCGTCGTATACCAGGGGCAAACCTTAAATTTTTTAAATTAAAGAGAAAAAGAGGACCTTTAATTATTTAAAGCGATTTGATCTGTCTCATTGCTCTTCAATACTGAGGTCTAAGAACGATTAGCCACTTATCGGAATGGGCACGACTTTTGAAAAGAAAATGCATAATTGAAAAAGCAAGTCCTACTCAAACGAGTAGGCGGGAAATGAAAGCAATAAAGAAAACAGTAAAGTGCGAGTCCTACTCAAACGAGTAGGCGGGAAATGAAAGCAGTAAAGAAAGCAGTAAAGTGAAAGTCCTACTTAAATGAGTAGGCGGGAAATGAAAGCATTAAAATAACAAGTCTTACTCAAACGAGTAGGCGGGAAATGAAAACAGAAACTTGCGAGTCCTACTCAAACGAGTTGGCGGAAAATGAAAGCAGTAAAATTGCGAGTCCTATTCAAACGAGTGGGCGGAAAATGAAAGCTGTAAATGACAAGTCCTACTCAAACGAGTAGGCGAGAAATTAAAAGTCCTACTCAAACGAGTAGGCGGGAAATTAAAGTTGAAAATATTATCTCATACACACATGCACTATACTTGAAAGAAGGAAAATAATAAAAACCTAACTCATACACTCACGCACACAAACGAAAAAGGAGAAAAACAAAGTTATCTAAAAATTAAAATGATTATATTTCTACTCCTAGAACTTGATGAAAATGCATAAAAAGAGAAAATAAAAATTAAAGGAGAAAATTTTTAAATAAAAGCAAAACAAAAATGTTTGAAAAATCAAAACGATTATAAATCCATTCTTATAACTTCATAAAGTGTGTAAAAAGTGGAAATAAAGTTAAAAAGAACAAAAAGTTTTACAACCTAAAAGAGAAAATCTAAGTTAAAGAAAAATATAAACCACTTTGAATACACTTTTATAAAATTATAAGGATGAAATAAAAAGAACAAAATCCTAAATCTAAACAAAGCTAAGTAAAAAAACGAAAACATAAAAGCGTAAATCTACTCTCATACACACATACACACACATTTTAAAAAGAGACAAACAGATATAAATAAGATTGCTGAAGGTGAGGTACGTAGATGCGATCCATAACAACGTAAGGAGGAAAAATCTACTTATTTTATTAAGAACAAAAGTTGATTACAAAGCTAAAACAAACATAAAAGAGAGGGGAGAAAATCTCCTTACATTACATAAAACACACGTAAGCAGCCCACCTAACATCAAAATGGTCCAAAAATTCGAACATTGGATCTTACAGCTGAGATCTATTTATAGACAAAATTTTTCAGATTGCACGCCCTGGTCACAGGCGTGTAGGGGGCGTGTCAGTACTGGCGCTGAGGTGAAGCCGAAAATTTATTGGCGATTGACTTTGGGGCAACGTCTTAGCCATTTGGGCATTACATAAATGTGTTCCCCTATCGCGTAGAATAACGTGAGGCATGTCGTAGTGAGAAAATACATATATAATATTTAATAAAAAAAAATTTTGCAGTTTTTTTAAGTTTTAAAAATTTTTTGGGTTTTTGAAAAATAAAAAGTTAAAATAAAACATATATACTGGAATTTTTTTTAGTAGGGTTTTTTTACGATAGATATATTTTTTTAATAACAAATTATTATTTTTTATGGTATTTTTAAGAAGGTGTTTTTAATTTTTTTGGTTCATTTTTAGGTAGATTTTTTAGTTTTTTACTTTTTTTTAATTTCTTAGGGAGGGTTTTTTTGTTAATTTTTTTTTTAGATTTTTTAGGAAACGACGCCATTTCATTTTTTTATAGATATATATACATATATATATATATATATATAATATTAATAAAAAAGGTAAAAGTAATTTTATAGATTTTTTTTGATTTTGTTTTTTAAGAAGTTATTATTATTGTTATTATTATTATTATTATTATTATTATTATTATGGTTTTTTGGTTGGCCATTTTTTTGTTATATATATATATATAAATAAATAATAGGTAAATGTAATAGACTCCATAATTCGAAATAACAACACGTAATTTTCCCGACAACGACGCCAAAAACTTGATGGTTAAAACTCGCGGCACCCCGAAGCTTATTTAATATAGGACGATTTAGTTATTTAGTGGATAGTCGAAGGGCGCAGATTTATTAGATAAAAAAATTTAAATCGAGTTTTAACGAAAGGAGGCAAATGCACATATCGCGTATAGTACAGGATATTCCGGTGGGGAATATCGGGGTCGTATTATTCTCAGGGACGGGTTGATTATTTCTACTCCTCTCTGGAGAGACTTTTATTTTATCAAAAATAACTTGTCGGGTTATTAATTAAATAGTACGGTTATATAAAAACAGGAAATAGACTAGAAAAAGTCGATGAAAAAATAGTGCAACGGTACCGAATCGAATTTGAACTAAAATAACTTTTAATAATTAGAGATCCTAAATTTCAAATTAATTAAGCCGACGACTTGGTCGTGGAGGTTCCATAAAAATGAGCTCACCTATCTCTAAAACTATCGCTCACCTTAACATTAAGACTATTCGACCTGGCTCTTGTATGACGAAGGATTTCTCTTAATGCCCGCATTACGTTAAAAACCCCGCTATTGGGTGGGGAACCCAATCTGGTAGAATTCTGTGCCTGCTCTCTCGAGGGTTAGTGCAGAACTCCTTTTACCCAATGGTGATCGGTTCATATGCACGTCCTCTCGGCTAGCTAGCGTATGGAAACGGAACTAGAGACCACACATAGATTTGTGGTTCTATGCATCGTATACCCGGGGCAAACCTTAAGATTTTTTAATTAAAGAGAAAAGGAAGACCTTTAATTATTTAAAATGATTTGATCTGTCTCAATGCTCTTCGATACTGAGGGCTAAGAACGATTAGCCATTCATCAGAATGGGGATGACTTTTGAAAAGAAAATGCATAATTGAAAAAACAAGTCCTACTCAAACGAGTAGGCGGGAAATAAAAGCGATAAAGAAAGCAGTAAAGAAAGCAGTAAAGTGCGAGTCCTACTCAAACGAGTAGGCGGGAAATGAAAGCAGTAAAGAAAGCAGTAAAGTGCAAGTCCTACTTAAACGAGTAAGCGCGAAATGAAAGCATTAAAATGACAAGTCCTACTCAAACGAGCAGGCGGGAAATGAAAGCAGAAAATTGTGAGTCATACTCAAGTGAGTAGGTGGGAAATGCAAGCAGTAAAATTGTGAGTCCTACTCAAACGAGTAGGCGGGAAATGAAAGCTGTAAAATGGCAAGTCCTACTCAAACGAGTATGCGGGAAATTACAAGTCCTACTCAAACGACTAGGCGGCAAATTAAAGCTGAAAATTCTATCTCATATATACACGCACTCTACTTGAAAGAAGGAAAATAATAAAAACCTAACTCTTACATTCACGCACACAAGCAAAAAAGGAAAAAACCGAAGTGATCAAAAAATTAAAACAACTATATTTTTACCGTTAGAATGTGCTAAAAATTCATAAAAAGAAGAAATAAAAATTAATGGAGCAAACGTTTTTGGAAATAAAAGAAAATTTTAAAGTTTTGAAAAATTAAAATAATGACTTTTTCATTCAAATAACTTTATAAAAGTGCATAAAAAGTGGAAATAAAAAATTAACGAAACCAAAAGTTAACAAAATAAAGAGTAAAAACTAAGTTAGAGAAAAATGAAAACGCTTTAAATTCACTTTTATAAATTCATAAGAATGATAAAAAACACAAAATTCTAAACCTAGACAAAGCTAAATAACAAAATAACTTAAACATAAAAACATAAATTTATTCTCTCTCACACACACACATAGAAAAATAAAGAAAATTAAAAGACAAATAAGATTGTTGAAGGTGGGGCACATAGATGCGATCCATAACAACATAAGGAGGAAAAAGCTACTGAAAGTCCACCTAGTGTCAGCTATGTGCACCTATGGGGGGGAATAGGTGACGTGTGGTTCTTTTGCGGAATTTACGGATGTACCTGCACAATAAAAACAACAAGCACAGCACACAGAATACACAACAAATTTATAGTGGTTCCCCGACTTGGGTACATCCACTTTCCCCCTTCGACCTATCTCCCCAACAAGGGACGACTCGGTCACTTCTCCAACGGGATTGAAATCCAATCCCTTCACTAACGGAAGGAGCCCTTCCACACGTGAGAGTCAACACTCCCACAAAACGGGTTGCACCCAACCTTTACAATACGGAACAAACGTTCCTTTATAACAAAATTAAATATAGAATGTATGCGTGATACAAACTTCTTTTGGAGATTACGGTGTTCCTCTTGTTCGACGACGTGTTCTTGAAGTCGATGAAGAGTCTACAACCTTGGTCTCTCTTGGAGAGGATCTCCCGGAACCGGCGGCGGCAATCCGAGCGGCGGCTTGGTTCGGAGTCGGCGGTAACGAAGGTGCGCTGCTGCTGTGCTTTGAGATCCAAACTTCTTTGCGAAGCAAACTAGGTCTACCAACGGTCACTCTAGGATCGGTCGTCTCGATCGATTCGGACGGGGGTTTTTCCCGGTCAACAAATCGAGAGACAAGAGATCTCTGGATAGACACGTGAGACGCAAGCTTTGCTAAGCTTCTGTCGCCGGAGATCGGGAAGAAGAACGATCAGCGGCGGCGACGTACTTGCCCGAGCGCGACGGCGGCGGAGAAGAGAAATCGTGATATTAGGGTTTCCGCTTGCTCGGCTTCTTTCTGTGTGTCTATTCCGTTCAAAATACCCGAGTATAAATACTGTAGCTACCTCCAATAAGACCGTTTGTGGGACCCACAAAAGGAATCCCCAAATCCCGGTCCAGAAATTTAACAGCGGCAGAATCCGGTTCAGGAATTTCCAGAAAAACGCCAAGTCAAAATCGGTGAGAATCGAAAGTGATTCTCGCCGAGTCGCCGAGAATCAAAGGTGATTCTCGACGATTCGGCGAGAATCAAAGATGATTCTAGTCGAATTTGCCTTGGTTGCACGCACTGCTTTAAGCCAGGTCGAGACGGCGAGAATCAACCAGTGATTCTCGTCGATTCGACGAGAATCACTTGTGATTCTCGCCGAATCGGCGAGAATCACTAAGTGATTCTCGTCGATTCTTACTTAGACTCAGAGGTGCTTGCTTAGAAGTTGCTGGAACGTGTTCGGTGAGAATCAACCGCTGATTCTCGACGAATCGGCGAGAATCCCAAGTGATTCTCGCCGAATCGGCGAGAATCACTTGGTGATTCTCGTCGATTCTAACTTAGACGAATTTTCGTCTTGCCACCTATGAGATGCTCCTTGACCCATCCTTGCTCCTTGTCTGCTCCTGCATATTTACAGCCTTGTGCTTGAAAATAAGTGCACTCCAATAGAGAGAGTACACGTAGGCCAACACACTGATCTGCTTAACGAGGGATTACGTCGTGCAGACCCGTGTATATTGACCTACTGCACCCTGACATTGGTGTGCACTTAGCGTGGAAAAACTGCAAGCACAACTAGAAGGATTTTATCAAATACATAGTCTATTGACCTTAGCTTGTCCAGGGGCTTCTTCAAATCAGGTGCATTGTGGATACAATACCCAACAATCTCCCCCTATTTGAAGAAGCCTAAACCCTACAAGCTAAGGTGAATAGAGCAGATGAGAATGAAAACCATAAACTGAAAAGAGAGTGAGTGAGTTATCCATTACCAATATCAATTTCTTGGGAGCGAGCGTGGAGCCACCTTAGCCTTAGCCGAGAGGGTAATCTCCCCCTTTTCGGCTTCTACAAATCGGGGTCTGTAGCGTTTGACCCTTTGCTCCCCCTCAGTTCTTGCACGGCCTGGAGCCTCTGTAGTCTTCATTCGTCATAATTGAGCATCCCCAATTCAGTCTTGAAAATATTGAACTTGGCCTCGTCTAGGGGCTTTGTGAATATATCAGCAATCTGCTTGTCCGTGGGGACATAACAGAGAGAGATATCCTTGTTCTCCACGTGCTCCCGAATGAAGTGGTAGCGTACTTCAATATGCTTCGTTCTGCTGTGCGACACCGGATTGTTGGCAATGGCAATTGCACTGGAGGAGTCGCAGTACATGGGTACTTCCTTGAACTGAAGGTCGTAGTCGGCTAACTGGTTTCTGATCCATAGAAGTTGTGCGCAATAGCTTCCTGCAGAGATATACTCTGACTCTGCTGTGGAGGTTGCAACACAATTTTGTTTCTTGCTGTTCCATGAGATAAGCCTCCTGCCGAGGAATTGACACGTCCGGAGGTGCTTTTCCTGTCATCCTGCTCCCTGCAAAATCAGCATCTGAAAAGCCTATTAGCTCGACGTCATTGTTTCTCGGGTACCACAAGCCAAGATTAGGAGTACCTTTAAGGTATCTCAGAATTCGCTTTGCGGCGACATAGTGAGATTCCTTAGTGTTCACCTGATATCGGGCACAGACACATGTGGAGAACATAATATCCGGTCGACTGGCAGTAAGGTAGAGCAGGGATCCAATGATGCTTCTGTATTTGGTTTCATCGAAAGGTTTACCTTTCTCATCCTTATCCAGAGACATGGTGGATCCCATTGGAGTCCTCATAGAGGTTGCACTCTCCATACCGAATTTCTTAAGGAGTTCATTTGTGAACTTCGTCTGAGAGATGAAGATTCCATCCTCAGACTGTTTCACCTGAAGTCCTAAGAAATACTTGAGCTCTCCCATACTGCTCATTTCAAACTTTCCTTGCATAAGTTTAGAAAACTTTTTGCAAAGATTGTTATCCGTTGAGCCGAATATTATGTCATCGACATAGATTTGCACCAGCAAAATCTTGCCTTTGACTTCCCTGAGAAACAATGTTTTATCTATTTTACCTCTGGAGAACTTGTTCTCAAGAAGAAAACTAGATAAAGTCTCATACCAAGCTCGTGGAGCTTGTTTCAACCCATATAAGGCCTTATTAGAAAATAAACATGATTGGGATAAGTAGGATCGACAAAACCTGGGGGTTGAGCGACGTATACTTCCTCTTTCAGGTCTCCGTTCAGGAATGCCGATTTCACATCCATTTGATAGACTGTGAATCCTTTGTGTGAAGCATACGCCAGGAACAACCTGATTGCCTCGAGCCTTGCTACTGGTGTGAAGGTCTGGTCGAAGTCAATCCCTTCCTCCTGTCTGTAACCTTGAGACACCAGCCTGGCCTTGTTCTTTACGATGACACCATGTTCATCCAGCTTGTTTCTGAAGATCCACTTTGTGCCAATCACATTCTACTTGTATGGTCTGGGAACCAGAGTCCAAACCTTGCACCGCTCGAATTGATGTAGTTCCTCTTGCATGGCCAGAATCCATGCCGCATCCTTGTTCGCCTCGTCGAACTTCTTTGGCTCAACCCGTGACAGGAAGCTAAGATGCAATACCTCGTTAATTGTACCTCTTCGAGTTCTGACACCAGCACGAGGATCCCCGATGATCTGATCTCTAGGATGATCTCTCACGTGCCGGAGCTCTAGAAGTCTGGCATTTGGAGCTTCAACTACTTCTTGGGCTTCTCTTTCTTCTAAGAGATTTGTCTCATCTTGATCTTCAACATTTTCAGATGACGTGGAGGTGGAAACTTTGACGTACTTGGGAGCGTCATCTTTAGCGGTCTCATCCAGACTCAGCTGTTCAAGTCGAGCACCTGCATCTTCAAGAATACTACTGGAAGAATTGCTGTTAAGCAAACTTCCTTCATCAAAAACAACATTTATTGATTCTTCTACCACTAGGGTTTTCTTATTGAAGACCCTATATGCCCGACTATGGGAACTATAGCCCATGAATATGCCTTCGAAGCATTTTTCACCGAATTTAGTACGCGGGTACTTCCCATTATTCAGTACATAGCATCTGCAACCAAAAATCCTCAAGTAGGACATGGTTGGTTTCCTTCCTTTCAGTAGCTCGTAGGGCGTCTTACGATGATGCTTGTTGATCAATGCTCGATTTTGTACATGACATGCCGTATTGACACCCTCTGCCCAGAAGTATTCCGGGAGAGAAGCATCTTTCAACATTGTCGTGCAGGCTTCAATGAGAGTTCTATTTCTTCTCTCCGCAACTCCATTTTGCTGAGGAGTGCGCGGGGGGAGGAAAACTCATGAAAGATACCTTGTTCTTCACAAAATTCTGTCATTGCACCAGATTCGAATTCTGTTCCATGGTCACTTCTGATTTTGACCACGGAGCAGTTAAATTCGTTCTGAACCTGCTTGACAAAATTAGTGAAGATGTCAAACGTATCTGACTTTCGTTTCAAAAGAACACCATGTAAACCGAGAATGATCATCAACTATCACTAGCGTATATGACTTGCCTCCCAAGCTATGAACTTGCATTGGACCAAACAAGTCCATATGCAAAAGGTAAAGACATCGGGAAAGAGTCTTTGTCAGCGATGCTCTTAAAGGTAGCCCGAGTCTGTTTGCCCATCTGGCATGCAGGACATGGGCTATCTTTGATGCACTTGATACTGGGAGCATCCCTTACCAAGTCCTTAGAAAATAGCATACTAATTGTCTTGAAATTAATATGTGCCAATCTCTTGTGCCATTGTTCACAAAGAGATGCACTGCCTGTTGTCACAAGGCATACGGGGGTAGATGAATCTAAACTGAGAAAATCTAAACAAAAGATATTTCTGCTCCTAATGCCTGATAATACCGTTTCAGAAGAGGTACGTGAAATTATCAGACATTTATCCTTGCAGAACTTAACGTCATAACCTTTATCACATAACTGACTTACACTGATCAGGTTATGGTTTAACCCTTCAACATAAGCCACGTCGGTGATAGAGATTATACCGTTGGAAATCATACCATAACCTCTGGTGACTCCTCGATCTGACCCTCCAAAGATGACTTTGGGTCCATTCTCGACTGGAGTGTAATCACGCAGCAGGCTTCTTGTCCCGGTCATATGTCGGGAGCATCCACTGTCCAAATACCAGATCGGCGTTTTGGTGGCCTTTGGACATTCCTGCAAAACAAAATTAATTTGCCTTAGGAACCCAATCGAACTTGGGTCCTAGATTCCTGGTTAGCACACTCCCCCTCGGTTGGTTAACCCTACGAGTGGTCGGTCTCGCATTGCTAACACGGGGAGTCTCGTAGTTCCTTGGATTAAACCAACAATCCACGGCAAAGTGACCGACTTTGCCACAGCACCAACAGTCAAATCTGTTGTACCTCTTCCTAGGCTCCTGCCTTACCCTGGGAACGGTGGGTACTGCTGGGGCCTTGGATCTGGAGGTGGAGGCCTCATGGTGACAACAGTCGCATGACTTTGTCACCTTCTGTATAACAGGCTTGGCTTTTGGTGCCTGCTTTCCATTATGGCCGCTAGAGAACGGACCATAATTTCCTATGTGGATTTCCTCATAAGGTGCCTTGAAGGCACTCTCACCGAAGTTCCGGGGAAAGTTCCAATCTTCATACTGGCTCTTTGGCTTTGCAACCGAGGGCCGTAAATGATGCCCAAAAGTTGACTCAAAGTCGTGTTGGTTGCAAGGAAAGCCAGGCTTTCTGAACGCAACAGGACTAAGAGGAGCCTTACCCTTTTCATCAGCAGAGGCCTTCTTGGCGGCCTTATTTTTCCTCTGGTTCTTGTTTCTCCTAGATGAAGAACCAGGTACCCCTATATGCCCCAAGCCAG
Source organism: Platanthera guangdongensis (assembly GCA_039583875.1). NCBI lineage: Eukaryota > Viridiplantae > Streptophyta > Magnoliopsida > Asparagales > Orchidaceae > Platanthera > Platanthera guangdongensis. The sequence goes on along the minus strand of CM077154.1, from coordinate 10,353,104 downwards.
CTCCTTTGGCCTGAGCAGAGAAGGTATCAACGACTGGAAGAACTGTTTTTGGCATGGAGAAGCTCTTAACGATCTTCCTTTCTGCCGCAAGTAGTTCTTCCAACTTATCGACTTCCTCCTGCTTTAGATCAAGGAGCTTCAAAGACTCTGAATGCTTGGAAGTCAGGTCAAGGTGTTCCTGTCGGAGAGAAATCAAGCTAGTGACCTCTTCCCTTAGGGATACACATTTACCCTTAAGGAATTTTACTTCCTTCTTCTCAGCCTTCAGTCTCTTTCGGCACTCATCGAAAGTGTTGAGCAAAAGCTCATACTTCTCGAGGAGCTCAGCTTCACGGGCTGAAGGGCCATCCTCAGGTTCATCATCCTGAGACTTAGGATCAGAGTCGGAGTCGGAGAGAGGGGTGTGAGCTTTTACCTTCCCAGTAAATGGGGGGCATTCTCCTTCTAAGTCCGAGCGACCCACCAGCCCGAAGTAGGCTTCCTCATCATCACTGGAGTCTGAGGAATCAGACTCACTTAGTGTCTTTGGTCTTCTTGCGATGTAGCTCCGCTCCTTCTTCTTATCTCTGGAGTATTTGAGCTCCTCTCCTTTCCCTTTTTCTCTTTTGCTTTGATGGCAGTCGGCCACGACGTGACCTGGCTTATTGCATCCAAAGCAAATAATATCAGAAGAACGATGTTTGTTAGGTTTAGATGCATACCTGTCAGAAGAATAATTTTTCTTCTGATGCCTGGAGGAGGAGCTGTCTTTCTTTCTTTGATTCCTCATCTTGAGGAACTTCTTGAACTCTCGGGTGATGAGGGAGAAATCCTCCTCCGACAGTTCTGAGCCGGAGGAGCATGGTTCAGAGTCCTCCTCCTCTTCCTTACTCCTCGCACGGTATGACATCGCACCCTTGCCCTTTCGGGAGTAACTGGTTTTTAGGGCCACAGTCTTTTCTTTTGCAGCAGCCTTCTCTGCTTCTTCCTCTTCCTTCCTGGTGTTCAGCTGGAGTTCATAGGACATCAGCTTCCCAAACAGGATCTGTGGATCAGTTTCTGCTAGTCTGCCAAATTCTCTGATGGCGCAGATCTTTGTGTCCCATTCCTTAGTGAGGGACCTAAGGAATTTGTCATTGAGTTCACCATTGGTGAACACTCTTCCGTAGCCCTTGAGGGCGTTGACAATCTTCAGGAAGTTCTCGTATGTGACCCCAATCTCTTCCTTAGGCCCTTGCCTGAAGGCCTCATATTTTTGGTTCAGGAGGGATCTCCGATCATCCCTCACTTCATACGTGCCCTCCATTAGAATGATCAGACACTGCCAGATCTCCTGAGCTGTCATGCAGTTGCTGAAGTTCTGCATCATCGAGTCATCAACTGCGCTGACCAGGATGTTTCTTGCCTTCATGTCAAGGCCCACTAGGACCATCTCATCCTTGTCCATTTCAGAGAGTGTCTTCGGCACTTTCTTGGTGGGATCAATGGTGGAGGCCTTAGTGGGGACATAAGGTCCCTCCAGCACGATCATGAAAAGTCGAGGGTCCACAGCTTCCATGTAGAACCTGATCCTTTCCTTCCAGATAGGAAAGTTGAGTCTGTTGCATACTGGGATCTTGCCGGAGTACTTGAGCCCGTCCATAGTAGATGTATGTCTCCTTGTTGACACTAGTGGCAGGATTCAACTCAAGGTGTTAACCTTTTTGCTGAGCAACCTGGCTCTGATACCACTTGAAAGTCCACCTAGTGTCAGCTATGTGCACCTATGGGGGGGGAATAGGTGACGTGTGGTTCTTTTGCGGAATTTACGGATGTACCTGCACAATAAAAACAACAAGCACAGCACACAAAATACACAGCAAATTTATAGTGGTTCCCCGACTTGGTTACATCCACTTTCCCCCTTCGACCTATCTCCCCAACAAGGGACGACTCGGTCACTTCTCCAACGGGATTGAAATCCAATCCTTCACTAACGGAAGGAGCCCTTCCACACGTGAGAGTCAACACTCCACAAAACGGGTTGCACCCAACCCTTACAATACGGAACAAACGTTCCTTTACAACAAAATTAAATATAGAATGTATGCGTGATACAAACTTCTTTTGGAGACTACGGTGTTCCTCTTGTTCGACGACGTGTTCTTGAAGTCGATGAAGAGTCTACAACCTTGGTCTCTCTTGGAGAGGATCTCCCGGAACCGGCGGCGGCAATCCGAGCGGCGGCTTGGTTCGGAGTCGGCGGCAACGAAGGTGCGCTGCTGCAGTGCTTTGAGATCCAAACTTCTTTGCGAAGCAAACTAGGTTTACCAACGGTCACTCTAGGATCGGTCGTCTCGATCGATTCGGACGGGGGAGTTTTTCCCGGTCAACAAATCGAGAGACAAGAGATCTCTGGATAGACACGTGAGACGCAAGCTTTGCTAAGCTTCTGTCGCCGGAGATCGGGAAGAAGAACGATCAGCGGCGGCGACGTACTTGCCCGAGCGCGATGGCGGCGGAGAAGAGAAATCGCGATATTAGGGTTTCCGCTTGCTCGGCTTCTTTCTGTGTGTCTATTCCGTTCAAAATACCCGAGTATAAATACTGTAGCTACCTCCAATAAGACCGTTTGTGGGACCCACAAAAGGAATCCCCAAATCCCGGTCCAGAAATTTAACAGCGGCAGAATCTGGTTCAGGAATTTCCAGAAAAACGCCAAGTCAAAATTGGTGAGAATCGAAAGTGATTCTCGCCGAGTCGCCGAGAATCAAAGGTGATTCTCGACGATTCGGCGAGAATCAAAGATGATTCTCGTCGAATTTGCCTTGGTTGCACGCACTGCTTTAAGCCAGGTCGAGACGGCGAGAATCAACCAGTGATTCTCATCGATTCGACGAGAATCACTAGTGATTCTCGCCGAATCGGCGAGAATCACTAAGTGATTCTCGTCGATTCTTACTTAGACTCAGAGGTGCTTGCTTAGAAGTTGCTGGACGTGTTCGGCGAGAATCAACCGCTGATTCTCGACGAATCGGCGAGAATCCCAAGTGATTCTCGCCGAATCGGCGAGAATCACTTGGTGATTCTCGTCGATTCTAACTTAGACGAATTTTCGTCTTGCCACCTATGAGATGCTCCTTGACCCATCCTTGCTCCTTGTCTGCTCCTGCATATTTACAGCCCTGTGCTTGAAAATAAGTGCACTCCAATAGAGAGAGTACACGTAGGCCAACACACTGATCTGCTCAACGAGGGATTACGTCGTGCAGACCCGTGTATATTGACCTACTGCACCCTGACATTGGTGTGCACTTAGCGTGGAAAAACTGCAAGCACAACTAGAAGGATTTTATCAAATACATAGTCTATTGACCTTAGCTTGTCCAGGGGCTTCTTCAAATCAGGTGCATTGTGGATATAATACCCAACAGCTACTAATTTTATTAAGACGAAAAGTTGATTACAAACCTAAAACAAACATAAAAGAGAGGGGGAGAAAATCTCCTTACATTACAACATAAAACACACCTAAGCAGCCCACCTAACAGCAAAATGGTCCAAAAATTCGAACATTGGATCTTATAGTTGAGATCTAGACAAAATTTTTCAGATTACATGCCCTGGTCACGGGCATGTCGGTACTGGCGCTGAGGTGAAGCCGAAAATTTATTGGCGGTTGACTTTGGGGCATTCCATGTGGAAGTCACGGGCGTGACCCTGTGGTCACGGTCGTGTAGCATGGGCGTGACTAGTGGAGCGTCAAATCCTTGCTTGACTGGCGACGTCTTGTCTAAAAAATTGAGACAGTCACGGGCGTGTTCCTGAATCGACACGGGCGTGTCCGGAAGGTTTATCTGGCAAAGGAGTCGAGTCCTTGCCTCGTTGATGACGTCTTGTCTAAAATAGCTGGGGTGGTCACGGGCGTGCACCGAATCGACACGGGCGTGACTGGCAGTTCGACGAACATCGAACGTCGAACATCGAGATGGAGGCATTGAGCGTCGAGTCAGGATTGACACTAGCATGTCGAATCGGGACACAGGCGTGTTCTAGGCATTGAGTGTCAACTTGTAAGAGGAGTTGAGTATCGAGACGGCATTGAGCGTCGAGTGGCGTGACACAGGCGTGTCGGGATGAACACGGGCACGTAATGATGGGACACGGGTGTGACTTCATTTTTCCATTACATGAGGCAGTTTTTTGCTGGAATCAAAGTAACATGCCAAGGTCACGGGCGTGACATGGAGGTCACGAGCATGTACTTTGGTTTTTAGAAATTTTTCTGCAAAATTTAAGAAAATGAAAAGAAGCTAAGTTAGAGGAGTTATATAAAAAACAAACATTTTTTTGAAGAAAAATAACTAAAAACAACGGAAATAAACAAACACGACCTAAATAAAATACGTAAAAATACAAATATTTACAACTTATCACCTTACCTCCTCTCTTTCTCTGGATTTTTGAGCAACGGAGCCTCCTCCTTCATCCTGTGCTTCCTCCCTCAATAGAGCTTCCTCCTTCATCAACAACCCTCCTCCAGTACGATGCTTCTCCATTTTCGCTTCTCCTCCTCGACACCCTCAACAGAGCTCCTCCTAAACCTAAACTCCTCACCATAAGCATTACTCCTCTGTTTCGTGTTCTTGCTCCTCCATAAGCACTATCATTTTTTAACATTTAATCTAAAAGCATTAAATCAGAGCTCTGTTTTAATCAGAGCATTTATTTGAAAACATTTAATCAAAGCTCCTACTAAAGCCCTGTTATGAACTTCATTTTTATTATCACTTTTCTCAATCAGAACTTCATTTTTTAATCAGAACTCCTCCTAAAGCTCTGTATACGCAGTGTAACATTTAATCAAAACTTCATTTTTTATTATCAGTTTTCTCAATTCACTGAGCTCTGTCATTTTCTCAAAATTGATTTCCCCCCCACTTTTTATGAACTTCATTGCTATATCAGAATTTGTTTCCAGATTTTCCTAAGAGCTTTGTCGTGTTTATGAACTTCATTGTTATATCAGAATTTTTTTAGCTGCTTATCCATCAAATCTGTGACGTACTGAAGTTTGTGTACTATTTATGACCGAAGAGGAAATCTGCGATGTAAATCTGATTTTTTTATTAACTTCATTCACCATCAAATTTTTGTAGCATAGTTAGCAATGAAGTTATGTTTTTTTAATTGCTTCGCCGAAATTTGATGAAGTTAGAAATGAAGTAACTAATTAGAAGCAAAATTGAAGTTATAAAATGAATGAAGTTATGGATTTTTAACAACATCTTTAACTATTTCCTCGAATATAGTTATGTAACACAGCCATGGATTCCTATGTTGTTGTTAACATAGCTACGTGAATTCCTATGTTTTATATAACAACAACATAAAACTTTATAATTTATGTAACAACACCGTCAGGTTAAAATTATGGATTTTAACAACATCTTTAACTATTTCCTCGATATATTTTACGTAACACAGTCATTCCTAAGTTGTTGTTAACACAGTCAGGTTAAATTTGAAGTACATCCTAATACAGCTATGGATTCCTATGTTGTTGTTAACATATTCAAGTAAAACTTCATAAAAATTTGTGCAGTTTTGTGTGGCGAGTTACAATGAAGTAACTGATTAAAAAAATTCGAGGAAATAGTGTTAGCAATGATGTATTATTAATTTCTGATTTTCAGTTTGTGTACTTATTATATACATTTATAAATGTTAGTGGCTTGAGGAGTTTGGGTTTGGGTATAACCCTACATTTTTTGAACTATTTCCTCGCTCAACAGTATATTTCTGTAACATTTATAAATGGTAGTTTATTAAATGAGTTTATGATGAAAATACTGCGGCGAAATAATTGCTAGAAAAAAGATACCGAGTGAAATTACTTGAGCAGCACTAAAGCAACTCACTATATATAAGAAAAATAGTTAGCTTACTATAGGAAAACAAATTCTGCAGCTAATAGATCATTATTTGTCGGGAGGGTAGTGTTATCATAATTAATTTGCATATAAAACTGGAAAACAGATAATAGCTTTGTGATTTCAAATTTTTTATAATTAATGAGTTGCTCAAGTGGATGAGTTAGCCATGTGATTATAAGATAAATGTTGTTATTAGGTCGTTGGACACAAAGCTATTGACATGGCTTTTAGATATTTAACTTGCCATAATTAATGAGTTGCTCAAGTGCATGAGTTTTATATGCAGAGCTAACCAATTTTATATGCAATCTTATTCATGCTCTATTAGATATTTTTTGAAGTATTTTTGTACATCTTAAAAATATAAACTACCAAAAACATGGCTTTAGTGCTTTACTTATTTCCAAGTGGTACTGCATCAAACACAAATTGATTACATATCTAAAAGAAAACAACCAAAATAACCAGAGCAACACTATAAGGAGCACATATGTTATGAAATATTTACACCATATGGGTTGTGATTAACTCTAACATATTATTACAAATCGAGATTGATTGATTATTCGTAGTTTGATTACATAGCAACTCAAACACATACAAATGACAGACCAGCATCAAGCGGGGGAGTCATCATCATTGACGACTCAAGGCGGGCCAATATAGCGTAAAAGAGGGAGGCCTTCGACTTTGACAACAATGCCTGAGCAGGATCGAGAGTCAACCCGAGTGTGTGTTAGTAATTGGTGTCAGACATTGACTACAGAACAACAGAGTGCAGTGAATGCTAGGAGAATACAATCATGTGCATCGTTGGCTTTACAATCAACCTTGGAAGTCCAACCAACCAAGTCTGGACATCCAAATAAGCCAGATGAAATTAGTGATAATCAACCTTCACCCAACTCGAGAATAGGCCGTCAAAATATAGTAAGAAATTATCATTTGTCTGACAACGTCAGCGACTTTTGGCTCCCAAACCGACAACTGGCACTCACTGTGCAGCTTGATTATTTCACAAAGAATCAAAAAATTTATGCTGCAAACTTGACAAAATAGTTTTATCTCTCATTCCTGTACCCCCACAGTTGCTGTCTTTTTACACTGACCATACCACAAAAGGGCATCATTTTAGGCAAAATATTTGTGCATATAACCATGTATTATTTTTCACATCCATGAGTGTGATGCTTCATGAAACGCTCATGATGTTCAACCAAGGTTTGTACACATTCAGAGCGCATGAGGCTATATATCACAAGATTGGATCTCTTATTCCTACTCTGGGGAACAAACCACGATTTCTGCAGATGTTCATCTACGATACCGAAAATGAAACCTCACATCGTTTGGAGGAAATTAATGGACTCGATATAGAAATATTGAATGAGATCAAATATATCCTTGATACTTGCAATCTGTTTGTCATGAACTTTAGACAAATTGCTCAACATCAGCAGTTACAATCTTGTCAACTACTTATTCGTGAACGACGGTATACCGATCGACAATACATCCTTCCTACTGCATCTCAGGTGGCTGCAGTATTGGTGGGTGTAGAAGATTTTACAGAGTCTACCGATAGGGACATCAAAATTCATTCTATAGCAGGACATATAACTACAATCAAAGAGTACGCAGGTTTTTATGATCCACTTCTACTATCGCATGGTACTTTTGGTTAGGACTTAGTTTTTCAAACAGATCAGGGGCTGCACGTTAGTGATTGCGACTTCTATGCATGCTTGCTCCAAATTTTAAAATTTCTACTTATTAGTTCAAAACTTCATGTATTGGATTTTTATTGTACTATGTTTGATCAATTTGTGCTTGATATAGATACGTTCGAATAATCCATCAACACTCCTTCATGTTGGATGATTGCTTCAACAGTATATCATAGATAACTACATCAAGATTGAGACTGATCAGAAATTGAGATGGATTAGCCTAAATCAAAATAAGATTCATGCAGAGCTATATCAAGGTTTTCAAGATTGCTTAAATGCTGGTGAAAATGATGCAGGTACATTCACTTGCTAATTGATGTTTCTCCCTGTACTTTAGTAGATATAGATGTTCATTATCTTTTTTTGTGAAATTCTTTTTGCTTAGGAAACATTGGGCATCGAACCGTCCTTCCATCCTCCTTCATTGGAAGCCCTCAGGATACGTATCACAGGTATCAAGATGAAATGTCAATCATCCAGCACTACGACAAACCAGATATATTCTTAACCATGACATGCAATCCCAACTGGAATGAAATAAAAAAGGAACTGTGTCAAGGACAATTGTCACATGATCGTCCAGATCTCCTTATGAGAATTTTTTGAGCAAGTATGAAAATTTGAAAGATGAAATCTTCAATAAAGATATCCTTGGAAAGATGGTTGCACGCTTTCACATCATTGAGTTTCAAAAGAGAGATCTACCCCACATGCATGCGTTGGTTATTTTTGATGCAGAGGATAAATTAAATACTCCATATGAGTATGATTCGTTGGTGAGCGTTGAGATACCCAATCAACAGAAGCATCGCCCTTTATATGATGCAGTTCTAAAACATATGATACATGACCCATGTGGTCACTATAAACTGAATGCCCAGTGCATGAAAAATGTGTGCAACAAAAGATATCCTAAGCCTTTTGCAGAATATACTAGCCAAGGGAATGACTCATATCCAGTATATCAGCGTCAACTTGACAATAGTAGAACTATTACAGTTGGTCGTGGAGGAGCTGTTGTGGATAATAGATGGGTCATACCATATAATCAGTGGTTACTCTTAAAGTATGATTGTCATATCAATGTGGAAATAAGTAGTAGTATTAAGAGTATCAAATATTTTTATAAGTATGTCTACAAGGGACATGATTGTGTGTCGTTTGAAGTTCGTCCCGCCCCTAATTATGATAAGGTGAGGAAATACGTCGACGGTCGTTGGGTTTGTGCATCTGAGGCTTTGTGGAAAATATTTAAGTTTGAGATGACGAGGATGTATCCCTCTATTTCCAGACTACAAATTCATCTACCAAATCAACATCAGGTTGACTTTGATAGTGAACAAATAATTTCAAGTGTCCTGAAAAATGAGAGGAACTATAGATCAATTCTGACTGATTTTTTTAGTCTGTATAATGACGACCAAGAGCTCGAGAAGTACCTATATAAAGATTTTCCAAAGTACAACAAATATTTAACTATCGAGGGCAAGTGGATACCGAGAGTATCAACCCAAAAGGTTATTGGTATGATATATCCAGTCAACCCGATGGAAGGAGAAAGATTTTACTTGCGACTGCTACTTAATCATGTTAAGGGTCCAAAATCATTTGAGGATCTAAAGTGTGTGACTGGTATTCAATGTACAACATTTAAACAGGCCGTAAAGCGACACAGACTTCCTGAAGAGGATAATAACATTCGAGATTGCCTGGCTGAAGCGAGATGTTTTAGAATGCCAATTTTGTTGAGGAGACTTTTTGTAATTATTTTGTTATACTGTGAACCGACCTATGTACAAGACCTATGAGATAAGAAATTTGACAATATGACTGAAGATTACAGCTTAGCAAGCACTTCAATTAGCAAGCACTTCAGTTGTTGAGGATAAGTTACTTCATGATTTAGATGACATTCTGTAGCAGCATAAAATAATAGTAACAGATTTTGGTCTACCAACCATAAGTGAAGGTTTTGAGGGTTTGCACAACTTCTCCAGCCTAATAGAACATGAACAGTCATTCTCAATATCTAATGATGACATAAATTCAGTTCACTTATTTATTCCAGAACAACTCTCAGCATTCAACATCATCGGTACAACTATACGAAAACGACAAAGTGCAATGTTCTTCTTAGATGGTCCAGGAGGCACGTGAAAAACATACCTTTTGTAACGCCCCGAAACTCAAAGGAGCAAAGGGGGACATTTTGGGCTTGTTTGAGTTCTGGCTGCAGGCACACGGCCTGGGACACGGGCGTGTCAAGCCTGTGTCGATACTAAGGCGGGAAGTCGACACTTTGGTCTCGACATTGTGTCGAGACTGGGCACACGGCCTGCGACACGGGCGTGTCGCAGGGCGTGTCGACCCGTGTCGACACTTAGCCGCGAAGTCGACATTTTTGTGTCGACAATGTGTCGAGACATGGCACACGGCCTGCGACACGGGCGTGTCGCAGGGCGTGTCAGCCCGTGTCGACACTCGTCCCGGGAAGTCGACACTTTGGTGTCGACAATGTGTCGAGACAAGGCACACGGCCTAGGACACGGGCGTGTCCAAGGCCGTGTCATAGGTCGACGATCTTCGCTCGACGAAGTGTCGAGTGTCGAGACCGTGTACACGGCTTGGAGCCCAGGCGTGTCAAGGTGACACGGGTAGGGACACGGGCGTGTCCTAGAACCCGTGCAGTGCTCGGGTTGAAAATGGGGAAAAATCATGGGGTACACGGCCGGCTACACGGCCGTGTCAGGTGGAACACGGGCGTGTCAGATCGAACACGGGCGTGTTCGATACCCGTGTGAGGTTCCAGGTGATCCGATTTTGACGGCGAATGAGGCACACGGCCCTGGACACGGGCATGTGCCAGGCCGTGTTCGGTCCAGATTGGGCATTTCAGTCCCGAATCAAAGCCGTTCATTTCTTTGACTGAAGATCCAACGGCTGGGGGTTGTTCCTGAAGGGATATACCCGGGTTTTGACTTAGAAAACCCTCACTTTTCTTAAGTGATCTCTTTCTAAAGTCTTAGAGAGAGAGGAGAGCTAAGTGAAGAAGAAGGAGCTAGATCCGCCATTGGAGGAGCTTCGGAGCTCCGAATCGCAAGCCGACTCCGGATCCACGGAGGCAACGCTAGTGCGGTGATTTCCATCCGATTACTTTCCGATGGCGCCAAAGAGGAACGCAAGGGTAACGATCCTCATCTTGAGCATGAGTCGCTCTCTTTCTTAGCATAGGAAGCCCGCTCTCGCGAGTTTGCGAAGAGTTGGAGGCGTTCCTTCGGGTAGATATGTGAAGTCCCCGTTGTTTAGAGTCCGTATGCGAGAACGGACATAGGCATGATGTGTGAAGCCTACCCGGACATGTTAGTTTGGATCGGTGATGTTGCATTGCATAAGGCCGGAGAAGACTCCGTGCTATTGGTTGTTTTTCGGGTTTTCTACGCGGTAGATTGCAGCAGGGAGCCTTGGGGACTAACCCGAAGGTGCACCCGGAAAACTGGGCGGATACGAGATCTTGCCAACTTGGTGGCTTGAGAGCCAACTTGAACATAACGGGGTTATGTGACTTGTGATGGAAATGGGACTCGGTGGAAGTTTGACCCGCGCATATGGCTTAAGTTGTCGTTGCGATGTGAGCACGGGTTAGATGGAACCGTACCCGTTCTATGTCGTTCGGTTAAAGAGACCTAAAGGCACGTGGCACTTACCGTTGGCATAGAGTAGGGTCTTCGGCGGTCGATGACTTAAATTGTCGTGACCCAGGCCAGGAAGACAAATTGCTCATAGGTTTGGCCGTCCAAGTGGCGGTGGTGAGTCCGGAATGTTGATGGCTTTAATTGTCGTGACATCGACCGGTTCACCGAGAATGTACCCTGAGTGCACGGGGCGTGTGGCCGTGCGAGCCAACGTCTGTGTTGAAATGGCTATGGTTATATATATGGCTCGCTTATGCTAATGAAATGCAGGGAAGGAGCATCGCCGCCCCGAGTTGGGGGGGGGATCGTTATAATTTGGTCAGCATTGCTGACCGTTGCCTTGTTTTGCCACCGTGCGGTGGTTTGTTGCTTGCAGGTGCAGCTGGACCAAGCGGTCAATAGCGGGCTAAAGCCCTTTTTGCGAAGCCGGCCCTCGAAGGCCCGAATGGAAATGTTTATTGCTTTATTCATGTATGACCGGCCTGCGTGCCGTGGTTTGTAAATCATGTAACAGTCAAGTGAAACATTTTGTAAGGCCTTAAGGCTTGTTTTGAGTATTTTGTAATAACATTCCTATTTTCGTATTAGTGGACATTCGTGCTTGTTGCTGGGTTCTTGTTTACAACCTTTATAAACTGCTTCCGCTAGAATGCTCTGTGTAGGACGTTGAGATTGGTTGGATGGTTTCCATAAGTAACCACCCGGTCTGTTTGTGGTATATGGCGTCGGGCCCCGGCCGGACCTACTGCTATATGCTATGCGACAGATAGGGGGTGTTACAATTTGGTATCAGACTACTGGTTTTGGTTGGGCTTAAACTGAATTCGTGGGCGAATTCTTTTTAAGGGGTGGTGAGCACCTTGTGTGCGTCATCGTAATAGCAGTAAAAAGAACCCATGAATGTCCACTTTGGAATGAAAATACTCGTGTTTGAGGAACCTGCGTGTTCCTATAATTGCTGTTTGCAATTTATTTGGTCGCTTAACGGTGTTTTGTACCACTATAGGTGACCCGAAGTGGTGTTGGGCCGTCAGAACGCCGAGTTTCTGAGGCTAGTAGTGCACCGGATGTTGCTCCTGCAACATCTCTATCGGCTGAGAATATTCGATTGGTGGCTGAAGCAGTGTTGGCCGTGATTAATGCGCAGCCTGGAAGGCAAACGCAGCAGCCCGCTCCAGTGATGGAGCAAGAACCTCTGCAAGAGGCGGAGCCGAGGAGAGTGGAGCAAGTGGTTTTGGAACCGGTAGTGCCAAGGATGGCAACTGAGAGGCAGCTAAAGCATGTAATGAGCTTTAACCCTCCGTTATTCTCGGGGTTGGGAACCCCATCTCAGGCTGAAGACTGGCTCTCCAGGGTGAAGAGAGTCATGACAGCGACAGAGACGGAGGAGTGGCAAATGACCACCATCGCTACGTTCCTTTTGGACGATGAAGCGAGGATGTGGTGGGAAGGATTGGAGCTGCACTTATTGAGAGGTAGGCAACTTGGTGATGTCTCGATGGAGGAGTTCTCGAGATTATGTTTGGCTAGATACCTCCCGTCGACGCAGAAGATAGCGTTGGAGAATGAGTTCCTGAAGTTGGTACAGGGTGAGAGGAGCGTGGACGAATATCTCCACGAGTTTACTCATCTGAGTCGTTATGCTAGCTCCACCATCGCAGATGAGGAGCGCAAGACTAATCGCTTCTATGAAGGCTTGAGGGATGAGTTGAGATTATTACTTTCGGGGCCGATGACGCAGGGTTTCTTAACCTTGGTCAATACTGCCCGGTCCTTAGAGAAGGACATGAAGAATGTACAAGCGAGGAAAAGCTTGGGTGAGAAGAAATCTGAATTTAAAGTGCCGACTAATTCAAAGACCGGCTATCGGAGGTCTTTCAAGAAGCATAGGACTTCGGGTCCAGCTCCTTCTGGCGCTTCTGGGGCGACTACGGGTCGGACCCCGGGTGCGTGTTTTACTTGTGGAAAGACGGGGCACTTTGCCCGTGATTGTTGGAGCGGACGTCCTAAGTCCGAGAGGAAGCCGGGAGCTACATATGAAGAGAAGGGAAAGGCGGTGGAGTCGACCGCATCCCACTATGCTCCGGCCCAACCAAGGGTCTATAATCTTGGCCAACAGGAGGCCATCAAACAAGCTGATGTGGTGACAGGTACGGTTTAATTATAGCAAGTCAATTTATTTAAATACTTGTTATGCACATGTTACCTTACCACTACTTGTTTAGGATTTGTATTGATTTGTGAAAATCCGGCACGAGCACTCTTCGATACGGGAGCTTCACACTCCTTCTTGTCCGAAGGATTTGTATCACGCATCGGAGCCCCTTCTTCGATTGCGAAGGACAAGTTGGATGTGTTGTTGCCCAATGGGTGTTCGATGCGAGCGGATAGGATCTGCGATGTTAAAGTTCGTATTGGGGAGCAGGAGTTCGACCTGCAGGCGTCTTTACTTCCGTTGTCGGAGTTCGACGTCATTTTTGGCATGGACTGGCTCTCGGAGCAGCAGGCCCATATAGATTGTGGTAGCAAGGAAGTCAAGCTGGGAGCGAGTCGTGAGACGACTTTTACGGGCTTAAAGGGGTCGAGCAAGACGTTGATGTCTGCTCTTCAGGTGGTGAAGGCGGTTCGTGCTGGAGCAGAACTGTTCTTTACACTAGTGGAGGTTGCAAAGCCGAAGCCCGCGTTGGATTGTATTTCAGTGGTATCGGAATACCCTGATGTGTTCCCGCAGATCTTCCTGGAGCCCCGCCTCAGCGGGAGATAGATTTTACGATCGAGCTAGTGCCAGGTGCAAAGCCTGTGTCACGATCTCCGTATCGGCTAGCGCCTAAGGAAATGGCGGAGCTGAAAGTTCAACTGCAAGAGTTATTGGAGCAAGGGTATGTGCGCCCGAGTTCTTCGCCTTGGAGCGCACCGGTCCTCTTTGTTAAGAAGAAGGACGGAAGCTTGAGGCTTTGTATTGATTATCGGGAGCTAAATAAGCTAACTGAGAAGAACAAGTACCCGATCCCTCGGATTGATGATCTCTTCGATCAGTTAGTCGGGTCGACGGTGTACTCGAAGTTGGATCTCAAGGCTGGGTACTATCAGCTGCGGATAAGGGAGAGTGATATCCCGAAGACAGCGTTTAGTACGAGGTACGGGCATTATGAGTTTACGGTCATGCCGTTTGGGCTGACTAATGCGCCGTCAGTGTTCATGGATTTGATGAACAGGACGTTCAGGGAGTACTTGGACCATTTTGTGATCGTCTTCATCGACGATATTTTGGTGTACTCGCAAAGTGAGGAAGATCACTTCAAGCATCTTCATTTGGTGTTGGAGACGCTAAGGAGAAATCAGTTGTATGCAAGTTCTCGAAGTGCGAGTTTTGGCTATCCTCAGTGGCGTTCCTCGGGCATATAGTAAGTGGAGAGGGTATTGCTGTGGATCCGGCGAAGATTGTTGCGATACGGGAGTGGCCTGAGCTTGCTACGGTAGTAGAAGTCCGGAGCTTTTTGGGGCTTGCCGGCTATTATAGGCGCTTCGTAGAGAACTTCTCGCGGATAGCGTTACCTCTCACTACTTTGACGAGGAAGGAGCATAAGTTCGTTTGGACGCCGGAGTGCGCGCGAGCTTTTGAGGAATTGAAGTGTCGGTTGACCACGGCGCCTGTGCTGAGTTCGCCATGTGGAACCGAAGGCTATGAGATATATAGCGATGCTTCGGGCAGCGGTTTGGGTTGCGTGCTACTGCAACACGGAAGCGTGATAGCTTATGGCTCGAGACAGCTAAAAGTGCATGAGAGGAATTATCCGGTCCATGACTTGGAGTTAGCGGCCGTGATTTTTGCCTTGAAGCTGTGGAGACACTATTTGTACGGTGTGAAGATTGATATCTACACCGATCACAAGAGCCTAAAGTATCTAATTGATCAGAAGGATCTGAATATGCGGCAGCGTAGGTGGATGGAGTTCCTGGGGGACTATACATTCAAGATCCACTACGTGCCTGGCAAAGGGAATGCGGTTGCGGATGCGCTGAGTCGCCGAGCCCCAGCTCAAGCCAATTGGCTATCGGTGCATGATGAGCGGTTGGTGCGGGAGTTGGAGGCGTTGGAGATTGTTTGCGTGGATAGACAATCTAGTGTTGAAGCAGTTCTGAATTGGACTGAAGTCCAATATGACCTGGCTGATCGGATTTGGCAAGCTTTGGATATGGATGCTCATATGAAGCAACTCATGATAGAGGCTCTGGATGGGTCAAATTCCCAATTCGTCGTGGAGGACGGGTTGCTTTGGAAAGACGGTCGTTTGTGCGTCCCAAGTGTGGGCAATTTGCGGGTGGAGTTGTTGTACGAGGCACACCATACCAAGTACTCGATTCACCCGGGGAGCACGAAGATGTACCGTGATGTGAGGAAACTGTTTTGGTGGCCGGGTTTGAAGAAGGATGTGGCGCTATACGTAGCGAAGTGCCAAACCTGCGCCTTGGTAAAGGCGGAGTGCCAAAAGCCGGGAGGATTTCTTAAGTCCTTGCCTATTCCGGAGTCGAAATTTGACGACATCTCTATGGACTTTGTGCACGGTTTGCCAAGGTCGCAAAAGGGGAACGACGCCATTTGGGTGGTTGTTGATCGATTGACGAAGGTGTCGCATTTTATTCCGCATAGGAAGGATGATCCGATGGAGAAGCTGGCGAAGCTTTATGTGGATAACATAGTACGGCTTCATGGTGTGCCCCGCAGCATCGTGAGTGACCGAGATGGGCGGTTCACGTCCAATGATTGGAGGCTGGTGCAGCAAATGTTGGGAACAAAGCTGAAATTCAGCACAGCCTTCCATCCGCAAACGGATGGGCAGACCGAGAGGGTCAATCGAACCATGGAAGACATGCTTCGCATGTGTGTCTTGGATTTTGGAAAGCAATGGGAAGACCACCTTTATTTGGTGGAGTTCGCATACAACAACAGCTACCAAGCAAATATTCAGATGGCGCCCTTCGAGGCCCTATATGGTAGAAGATGTCGCACGCCGTTGTCTTGGTTAGAAACGGGTGAGTCAAAGTTGTATAAGCGATCGGAAGTGGAGGATGCTACTTCTTTGGTGAGAACCATTCGGGAGAGGTTGCTTATCGCTCAGGACCGGCAAGGAAAGTACTATAATGCCAAGCACAGGAACGTGGAGTTCGCTGTGGGCGATTATGTATACTTAAAGATCAAGCCGTTCAAGGGTGTCTCGCGGGTGCGACGATTGAAAAAGCTAAGCCCAAGATACCTTGGACCGTTTGAGGTTCTGGAGCGAGTTGGTGAAGCGGCCTATAGGTTGAAGCTTTCAGTGGAGCTAAGTGGTCTACATGATGTATTCCATATTTCGGTACTTCGGAAGGCGGTGCAGGAGCCTACGCAAGTGATCGCGGTCGATCAAGTGCCGGTGGAAAGTGGGTTAACGACAAAGGTCAAGCCCGTGCGGATTGAAGACTCGGAGGTCAAGCGGCTACGCAATAAAGAGATCAGGATGGTCAAGGTCCGGTGGGACAATTGCGGTCGTGAGGAGCTCTCTTGGGAGCGAGAGCAGACTATGCTTGACGAATATCCGGAGTTGTTCCGCTCAGGTACAAATTTTGGTTTTGTACATGTCTTTCCTTTATGTAATTTCGTGGGCGAAATTCTTTTAAGAGGGGTAGAGTTTGTTGGGTACATTGGTCAAATGTACCTGATTTGAAGAAGCCTCACCTAACTCAATGATATACATCATAATGTATTTGATGTTTGTTTGAGTTACTTGTGCAGGTTAGGTATTCACTGGACTGAAGCTAAAAGTTTCTAAGTCCATGTGTCGACACCCAGAGGGAAAGTGTCGACACTTGAGAAAGCTTGTGTCGACACCCAGACAAGCAGTGTCGACACTTGGAGTAATTGTGTCGACACCTGACAGAAAGTGTCGACACTTGGAGCTGTGTCGACACTCAGTGAAGAAGAATGCAGAAAAGCTGTGTCGACACTTAGCAGAAGTGTCGACACCTAGAAGAGCTGAGTCTACATCAGAAAGTGTCGACACTTGGAGTTGTGTCGACACTCAGCAAAATTCTGCAGAGACTAAGGACAAGTGTCGACACTCAACACAATGTGTCGACACTCAAACAGCAGAGTCAACATATGAAGAATGTGTCGACACTCAGCACAATGTGTCGACACACACTCAAAGGAGTCAACACTTGAAGTATGTGTCGACACTCAGCACAATGTGTCGACACACAACCAGAAGAGTCAACACTTGAAGAAAGTGTCGACACCCAGCACAATGTGTCGACACTTAGTTGAAGACTCTACACTTGAAGAAAGTGTCGACACAAGGAGCTGTGTCGACACTTAGCAAAGAACAGAAAAGTTTACAAAATATTCTAAGTACAAGTGTCGACACTAAGGGAATGTGTCGACACTCAGCTGAAGAAACAAAATTGAAGACTTGTGTCGACACCAAGAAGCAGTGTCGACACTTGACAGTTTCAACACATGAAGATGTGTCGACACAAAGGAGCTGTGTCGACACTTAGAAGAATACAGTTAAAGAATGAAGATCAAGTACTTGTGTCGACACTTAATTTCAGTGTCGACACTTGAAGAAGAATCTGTGTCGAGACATACAAGGAGTTGTGTCGACACCTTGTAGACTTGTGTCGACACTTACACAACATGTGTCGACACTTAGTCTATAAGTGTCGACACTTAAGAACAGAAAGTCTCGACACTATCTGACAGTTAGAGAATTTCAAGAAGTGACTGGTTGACATGACAGCTGCCGATCCAGCCGGTCTACAGCAACTGTCAGAGAAGTCAGAAGTCTGTTATGAACCGGACCAGCCGGTTACCATAAAGGAAGCCTATAAATAGGCACCCATAGTTTACAGAAACTGGGGATCATAATTGTGAAACTAAAGTTACAACTTGTGAGAATATTTAAGTGGTTGATCAGATTAAATCAGAGAAGTGATATACAGAGGATCAACACAAGAAGATCAGGCAGTCCAACTGCAGATCTAAGAAGTTGGAGAGAGAGAGCTCCAATCAAGAATTCAGTCTTTGGAACTAAGGCTGAGAAGAAGGATTCAGAATCATCTGGATCTCAAGAAGCAGAGGTCAAGGATCAACTGCAGAAGATTCAGACTAATTCAGTTCTAACTCAAGAAGCTTTGAAGGAAGCTAAGTCAGTTTGGATCTAACTGAGTTCTTCCAAGAACTCTTCAAGAAACTCTCAACTTCTCTCTTATTTTCTGAGTTGTAGAGTTAGCTATTGTATTTCTATTTTAACTTGTAGGATCCATTGGATCTGAGAGAATTGTAAGCCTATATTATAAAGGCTGAGGGTAGGGCTTGGTTGCCTGAGTGTAGGAGTTGAAGAACTCTGAGTGTAGGCCTTAATTGGCTGAGTGTAGGCCTGGGTGGCTGAGTGTAGGCCTTGGTGGCTGAGTGTAAGGCTTTGGGCCTGAGGTGTAGGAACCTTGTTGGGTTCTGAGATAGTGGAGAAGTTTGGCCGAATCTAGTACACTGCTAGATAGGCGAAGGGGGAAAGTGGATGTACCCAAAGATTGGGGAACCACTATAAATTAGTGTGTCTGCTGTGCTGTGCTGTGCTGTGGATTAACTGTTTATATTCTGTGATTGCTGTTAACTGTAGAATTCTGTGAAATAACTGTTGTGCTGCCAACAAAGTTTTAAAAAGGTTTAGGTCACCTATTCACCCCCCCTCTAGGTGTTTAGGTACCATATCTTTCAAGTGGTATCAGAGGGAGGTTCCTCAAAACAAGGACTAACAGTCTAAGGAGATCCTGTTTGGCAGAAACAGTCTAAGTCAGAAAACAGATTCAAGAAATTCAAGAACTTCAAGAAACATGGGTTCTTATGAGAATCACAAAGAGTTGGGTTCCATGAAGTTACCCATATGCAGGAAGGAGATTTTTGGAATCTGGAAAGAAAGGGTTAGGCTATTTATGGAGGCCTCAGACCCAAGAATCTATATCACAGTCAAAGAGGGGCCATATGTGCCCATGAAGATTTCAGTACTGGATGCAAATCAGAGGACTCCAAAGGATTTCTCTGAGATGACCAAGGATGAAATTGTCCTAGCCACTATGGACAAAAGGGCACAAAACATTATAGTAAGTGTCATTGATGATGCCACCTTCCAGAACTTAATTCACTGTAAGACAGCAAAAGAGATGTGGGACACTCTTATAGTCTATATGGAAGGTTCTGAAGAAGTAAGGCAAGATAGAAAGTCCTTGCTTAATCAAGAGTATGAGAGCTTTAGGCAAGGAAGAGGAGATAGCATCACTGAATGCTACAAGAAGTTTTATAGAATTGTTAATGAACTCATGTCCTATGGAAGAGAGTTCACTAACTATGAATTGAATGATAAGTTCTTAAGGTCCCTAACCAAAGATTGGGACACTAAGATCTGTGCCATCAGAGAAATGGCAAAGTTGGGAGAAATTCCTCCTCCCACACTGTTTGGGAAGTTGTTGTCTTATGAGATGCAGCTGTCAGTGAGAAAAGAGGAAGAAAAATCAACAAGGACTGAGCACAGGGAAAGGACTGTTGCCTTCAAGTCAGAAGTACCTAGAAAGGGCAGGACTAAGTCATCAACTCCTCCTCCAGAGGTAGTTGAATCTGAATCAGATGAGTCTATTAGCACAAAGTCTACAAGCAGTGAAAGTGATGAAGACTTTGCTGCATTCACCAGACATTTTCAGAAATTCCTGAAGAAGAAACAGTGGAGGTCCAGACCTTCATTTTCCAAAGGGAAAGAAGTACAGTATCAGGAGAAGAAGCCTTCAAAGAAGGACAAGAAAAAGACAAAGACTAGCAAGGCAACTGGGTCTAAGATAGTGTGTTACTGCTGCAATAGACAGGGTCATGTTATTGCAGATTGTCCTGAGAGAAGAAAAGAATCCAGTGACAAAAAGAAGACTCACTTCAAAGGAAAGAAGGAGAAGTCTTTTGTTGCAAAGAATGAGAAGACTCTTTCAGACATTTCTTCTTCAGATACTGAGACAGATGCTGAAGCCTACATAGGGCTATTTGCTGAAGAAGAAGAAGAGTTTATGCAGATCATGGAATCAATCTATGAACAAGAAGAGTGTCAGTGCCAAGGACTGATGGCATTGACTGAAAGTACCAAAATCCTGGAGCAGCCAGGACCTAGTCAGGTACAAAGTCCAACTCAAAGTTCAGATTTCAGTTCTAGTTCAGAGTCAGATTCATCTTCATCAAGTGATGGAAGTGTTTCTGAATCTGAGGGAGATATTCATCAGCTCTTAGATGAATATAAAGTACTGTTGCAAGCCTATAAGAAAAGCAAGATCCTAGCCAAAAGTCAGGCAAAGGAGATTGCTGATCTCAAGGCAGCTGCAACAGATTTTGAAAAACAGTATGATCAAAAACTGAATGAAGTAGCCAGGCTGAAACACATTACTGTGATTCAGATGGGTACTATTACATTTAAGAATGATCAAATTAAGAGACTGGAGATCAATCTCCAGAAGGAAAAAGAACTTGCTGCCAGGTTTTCAAAACCTAAATCAGTGCTACCATTAATTGATGAATTTGTTCATCAAAAAGGCAAAGCTGGACTAGGTTTTGTTAGACCTGCAGGACTGTACAGTCCAAGTTCAAGTCCAAGGGCAAAGCCCCAACAATTCAACAAGCCTGCTGTAGTCAAGACAGCAAAGGTTGTACCTAAGCAAAGGTACAACAAGTTTGAATGCTGGTGCTGTGGCAAGATTGGCCACTTTGCCTTGGATTGTTGGCACAATGCCAGTGCCAAGTTGAGTAGCAAGTTACCTGGTGGAAAGCCAGCAGGTAGCTATATCAAGTTGCAAACTAACAATCACCAAGGACCCAAGTTTACTTTGGGTTCTAAGGTTCATTAATTTGTTTTGCAGGTGAATCCAAGTGGCCATACCCCAACATGGTACTTGGATAGTGGATGTTCCAGACATATGACTGGAACAAGGGGACTACTGAAGGACTACATTCCAATCAAAAATGGTCCTAAAGTGACCTTTGGTGGTTCTGAAAAAGGAATCATCAAAGGGTTTGGTAACATCTCTTCAAACCTTGTTACCATTACTCAAGTGGCTTATGTTAAAGGGTTGAAACACAACCTCATTAGTATAAGTCAGTTAAGTGATGTAGGGTATGACATCTCATTTGTTAAAAATGGTTGTCATATCAAGAGGTCAAGTGATCAAGAGATCATTTTGACAGGATATAGAAAGAGGAATGTCTACTGTCTAGACATCATGATTAAGAACAATGGTTCTCCTGTTTGTCTTGTAGCTGATGAGACAGTCTCTCATTGTGTCAAGTGGCACAAGAGGCTAGCTCATCTTAACTATAAGACTATTTGCAAACTCTTTAGCAAAGAGTTAGTGAGGAATGGTCCTCAAGTTAAGTGTGTTAAAGAGGGCATTTGCTCAGCTTGTCAAAAGGGCAAGCAGACTAAATCCACCTTTAGAAGCTTAGACAACAAAGATTCTGTGAGGTGTTTATACCTCTTGCATATGGATCTATTTGGTCCAATGCCAGTTCACAGCTTAGGTAGGAAAGTCTACACCTTTGTAGTTGTTGATGACTACTCAAGGTTTTCCTGGGTGTTCTTCTTAAAGCAGAAATCTGAAACACCTAGTGTCTTCTATA
Source organism: Platanthera guangdongensis (assembly GCA_039583875.1). NCBI lineage: Eukaryota > Viridiplantae > Streptophyta > Magnoliopsida > Asparagales > Orchidaceae > Platanthera > Platanthera guangdongensis. Next base: position 10,331,110 of record CM077154.1, on the reverse strand, counting down.
GTTTTATTAAGCAAATTCAGAATGAATTGAACTGTACAGTGGTCAAAATTAGAAGTGACCATGGTACTGAGTTTCAGTCTGAAAGCATGACAAAGCTGTGTGAAGATTTTGGGATATTTCAAGAATTCTCTTCACCTAGAACACCTCGGCAAAATGGCATTGCTGAGAGGAAGAATAGAACCTTGATAGAGGCTGGTAGAACCCTATTAAGTGATTTATCACTGCCAGAATATTTCTGGGCTGAAGCAGTTAACACTGCATGCCATGTGATAAATAGGGCTACCATCACTAAAAGGTTGAATAAGACCCCCTATGAAGTTGTGAAAGGCAGGAAACCAAATCTATCCTACTTTAGGATCTTTGGTTGTAAATGCTACATACTTAACAATGGAAAGTCTTACCTAACTAAGTTTGCTGCCAAGTCCCAAGAGGGAGTGTTTGTTGGGTACAGCAATAATAGTAAGGCTTATAGAGTCTACAACTTGACTACACAAGTTGTAGAGGAGTCTGTGCATGTAGTTTTTGATGAAACACAATTAATTAACAATGAGTTGTCTAGTAGTGTGTGCAGCCCCACAGGTCTTACTAAGAAGATGGACAAGCTAACCATAGAAGATGTACCTGCTGCAAGACAGCAAGTAGAAGAAGATGGCTTATGTCCAGGGGGAGAACTACATGTACCAGGAGCTGAAGAAGTACAAGGAACTCAGCATGATGAAGATGCTGTAGAAGTACAACCAGAAGTAAGGATGCCTCCAGCCAACAGGCATCTAAGAGATCATCCAGTAGAGCTAATTATTGGAGATCCAAGACAAGGTGTTCAGACAAGGAGCAGAAATCAGAATGCTGTAGTATATTCAAGTTTTCTGTCTCAAATAGAACCAAAGAAGTTTGAAGAAGCTATACAAGATCCACAGTGGACTGAAGCTATGCAAGAAGAACTTAATCAGTTCAAAAGGTGCAAGGTTTGGGAGCTGGTTCCAAAGCCCAAAGACCACAATGTTATAGGAACTAAGTGGATCTACAGAAATAAGCTAGATGAACAAGGGGTCATCATAAAGAATAAAGCAAGACTGGTTGCTAAAGGATATATGCAAGAAGAAGGTATTGATTTTGATCAAACCTTTGCCCCAGTAGCCAGACTGGAGGCCATAAGGATGTTCTTGGCCTATGCAACCTATCAAGGATTTAAGGTATACCAAATGGATGTGAAGTCAGCATTCCTAAATGGTAATCTCAAGGAAGAAGTATATGTGGAGCAGCCTTCAGGTTTTGTTGATCCTACTCTTCCACATTATGTCTATAGACTTAGGAAAGCATTGTATGGGTTAAAGCAAGCTCCTAGAGCTTGGTATGAAACCCTATCTAGTTTCCTCATTGAGAACAAGTTCACAAGGGGGAAAATAGATAAGACTCTATTCCTTAGGGAATCTAGAGGCAAAGTCATACTTGTCCAAATATATGTAGATGACATTATATTTGGGTCTACTGAAAGTAGCCTTTGCAAAAAGTTTGCAAAGCTTATGCAAAGTCAATTTGAGATGAGTAGTATGGGAGAACTGAAGTTTTTCTTGGGTCTCCAAGTTAAACAGACTGGAAGTGGTCTATCCATATGTCAGTCCAAGTTCACCCTAGAACTCATAAGGAAGTATGGTATGGATTCATCCAGTACCATGAAGACTCCTATGGGGTCAAGTATGTCTCTAAGCAAGGATGATGCAGGGAAACCTGTAGATGAAACCTTGTATAGAGGGATAGTTGGCTCCCTACTATACTTGACTGCAAGTAGGCCTGACATTATGTATGCTACATGTGTTTGTGCCAGGTATCAAGCCTGCCCTAAAGAATCTCACTTGACTGCAGTCAAGAGAATTTTGAGATATCTAAAGGGCACACCTTATCTAGGCCTCTGGTACCCTAGGAATGGAGATTTTGATCTAACAGGCTATTCAGATGCAGACTTTGCAGGATGCAAAGAAGATAGAAAGAGCACTACTGGATCCTGTCAATTCCTAGGTGGAAGAATAATTTCATGGAGCAGTAAAAAGCAGACTAGTGTGGCTATTTCCACAGCTGAGTCAGAATATGTAGCTGCAGGAAGTTGCTGTGCTCAACTTCTATGGATTCAACATCAGTTAGAAGACTATGGATTTCAGGTAAGTAGAACTCCACTTTACTGTGATTCTACAAGTGCTATTTCAATAGCTAACAATCCTGTATCACATAGTAGAACTAAACATATTGAGATTAAATATCACTTTCTTAGGGAGCATGTAGAAAGAAATGATATTGCACTTGAATATGTTAAAACTAATAATCAGATAGCAGATATGTTTACTAAGCCCTTAGAAGAAGCTAAGTTCAATAGGTTCAAAATTGAACTAGGTATGATAAACTTAGACTAAGTTTACAGAACTAAAAATTAGCTAAGTAAAAAGGTGTCGACACATAGACAAGTCTATGTCGACACAGAATAGTAGGTGTCGACACTTCAGGAAAATGGTGTCGACACATCTAAGGAGTTGGTGTCGACACTTCAGAATGTTAGTGTCGACACATGTCGAGTTGGTGTCGACACATCCAATAAGGTGTCGACACTTAAGTTTTACTCAGAATTTTGTAAGTAAAGTCTCGACTACATGTCGAGTAGAGTGGTGTCGACACTTAACCAAGTGTCGACACATAAAATCTGTTGACTTAAACTTGTGTCGACACATGAGTGTCGAGACATTATAAGTCAGTGTCGACACTTATTGCCAGTGTCGACACATCTTTAGTAATCCATCCCGCCTGTTCGTCTTCAAACCAGAAAGGTATAAATAGGATTCTGTCTTTGTTTGTCGACACGCTTTCAAAAGTTTCGAGACCAAAACTCTTGTGTCGACATTTCTCTCTTCTCAAGACTAAATCTTCAAATCCTAATGGCTCCCAAGCTCGAGGAGAATGTTAACGAAGGGTATGAGCTCGTGCGAGGTGCTTTTGACGATGGCGATCAAGAAATCAAGTCGGTGGTAACCCTAGTCACCGATTCAGGATTGGAGTTCTTGGTTTCAGAACCAACCAAAATTTGGAAGAAGGAAGTTATTGAATTCCTAACGGGAGCGTCTGTAGATGACTCAGGCTACAGAATCAAATCAAGGGTGCATGGCACCAAGGTCAAGATTTCACCCAAATCTCTGAGAAAGGTACTTCAGCTACCTAAAGTTCAAGATGAAGAGGAAGTGACTACATCTAAGACCAGAGAAGCACTTACCTGGTGTGGTCTAGATCCTAAGCTGAAGATAGGCTCAGTATTCAACAGGAGAGGAATGAATACTCAAGGAAAATTCCTGTCAGAAATAGTGGGAAAGGTTATCCTCAGTAAACCTGGAGGGCATGACAGGGTGTCAGCCTCCATGTTCAGTGTTATGACCAGAATCATCTTCAACCTTAAAACAGACTGGTCAATGGTGGTGTTTGAAAAGGTTAAGGAGAGTTTGAAGAAGCCCAATCTGGGCAGGATACTAAGTCTCTACCTGGCTGGTACAATACCAGAGGTCATGAGCAATGCTGCTGGTGCTAAAATCAATCATATGAGGAGGATGGATATGAGAATACTCTCAAGATGGGAAAGAGTGCTGTCTAAGGAAGTTCCTACTCCAGAGAAGCAGGTTTCTAAGAAGGATTCCCCTCCAAGGAAGAAGAGAAAAACTGCTGTTGTGGCCCAAGTGTCCTCAAGCAGTTCTGGAAGTGAAGAACAGGTGGTGTTCACACCTGATGAGCAAGAGGAGGAGATAGTAGAAAAGACCCCTGCTGCTAAAGATGTGGCTGAGACTCAGGGGGAGCTGCCTCACACTAGTCCCATCCCTAGGGATCTAAGCCAGGGGGAGCTTCCAGGTGTAGAAGAACCATCTACACTGGAGAGTGAGCAAGCTACAATAATAATCCAAGAGGTACTGTCTGACCTCAATACTTTAGATTTTTCTATAATAGATTCTGATTTGTCTGATGTCCATCAGCAAACTCAGCAAGCAAATCAACTACCAGATGTTGTTCTCCAAGACACATCAGTAGTACAAGAAGTTGTTCCTGATAAAGTGGTTGATGAACCCAGTACATCTCCTGCACAGTCACCTCCTGAATACACAATGGAAGACCTCTTTCTGAATCTAGATCAAGAGGATTTTGACATGGACAAGACTGCTGCTGATGAAGAGAAGGGTGCTGCTGTTGAGGGGGAGATCTTGGAAGATCAGGAAGAGCCTATTAGGCAGGAAAGTGAGAAAGCACTTGATGTGCAAGATGACAAACCCTCAAGCCCTAAGGATAGGGTGAATATAGCAAGTACTTCAGAATCTGAGGATGATGAGACTGAACAAGCTAAAAAGAAGCAATTCTTTGTATTCAAAAGAAGGAGCCAGAGCTACAAGAAGGCTCTACAAACTGTTGCTCAACACTCTTTAGTCCAACAAGCTCCATCAACTGATTACAGTGGCTTAATGGTTGCCATGCAAGTCAAGCTGGATGAGCACAGGAGAGCTATAGAGAAGTATATTGATGAAGGGCACAAGTCCCTACAGTTTGACCTTGCTCAGGATATCAAGTCCATAAGGTTTGAAATGAACCTGAACAAGAAAGAGATGAATGAATGCTTCCACAAGGGTGGAAATGCAGTGGTATTTCTGGCAACTCATTAGGAAAAGATCAAGTCTCAAGTAGATGATATAGCACTAAAGCAAGGCTATGTGCTGGAGAATCAATTAAGAATGAATGACAATTTAACTGCCTCCCACACTGCTATAGTAACTGAATTAAAGAATAAGTCTGCTGAACCATCTACTTCTACTGATGCTGCAAAGGCTGAATTTGATAAAGCTTTTCAAGAAGAAATTGCTGCTGTCAAGACTGCCATTAAGGATTCACAGAAGGTCATTTCTGAACAGCTTACAAAGCTTAGACCTTATTTTAAGGATGGAATCAGGTACTTGGACAGCCAAATCAGGTTCCAGAAGGATGATGTAAGAGACCATGTAGCCCAAGAAGTCATAAAGGGGGAGAGAGTGTTAGTCAAGGCCAGTTCTGAGCATGCAAAATGGATTTCAAATTCAATCAGGACTACACTTGGATATCCTCCCCTGTGTGATGACAATGAAGTTGCTGAATCTGGACTGAACCCTGCCTATTTTGGAGGTGAGCCACAAGAAGTAGCTCAAGTCATTTATCCACCTCCAGATTTTGAAATGATTCATGCAGAGGTGAGTACTATGTATAGCCCATCTGGGGGCAAGGACAATGTCCATTTAGAAAAGGTTACTCAACCTATTACAGCAGCTATGCAAGAGGCTATGGACAAAGAAGAAGAAACAAGGCTGTCAAAGAAGAAGTTCAGGGAACTGGCTGAGCAAAAACCAGATTTTGAACAGTGGAGCCCTACTTCTAGGAACATCATTCTCACAGCCTGGAAAGCAGCCAAGGACAATACTACTGATAGAAACAAGTGGTTCTCAGAAGCTGAATGGAGGAAGCATGAGATCAGGCAGGAAGCTATTGTCCAGCATAGAAGGAAGGCTAAGTTAGGAAAGTTACCTCCTACAGCTGTGGAGCCTAGCAAGTACTTTCCTAAGCCCTATCATTACTTTGAGAGGCAGAAAATCAAGGCTGAAGAACAAAAGAAGAAAGACTCAAAAGGCAAGAAGCCTGCTGATGCTGAGCCTGCTGCTGCTGCTGCTGTCAAAGCTCAAGTTAAAGCTGGAAAAGGAATTGTTATCAAAGAACCTGATCAGAAATAGATTAGGAATTAAACTTGAAGCTTGTTGTAATCTTTTAAATGAAAAACATTTTTGTACAACATTGAAAATGTATAAGGAACTATGTTAGAACAATATATGATAAATATATTATGATTGTTCTGAAATATGTCTGTTTCTTATTTGTTCTGGAATATTGACTGTGTATATGTGTGAAGTTTTACATGTTCATGTTAACCCTGCTGATTATAATTTGCTTTACATCATTTTGTAATTTTTAATTATGAATGGTGTATATCATTGACTAAGGGTTATGACTTCTCCAAATAGGGGGAGATTGTTGGGTACATTGGTCAAATGTACCTGATTTGAAGAAGCCTCACCTAACTCAATGATATACATCATAATGTATTTGATGTTTGTTTGAGTTACTTGTGCAGGTTAGGTATTCACTGGACTGAAGCTAAAAGTTTCTAAGTCCATGTGTCGACACCCAGAGGGAAAGTGTCGACACTTGAGAAAGCTTGTGTCGACACCCAGACAAGCAGTGTCGACACTTGGAGTAATTGTGTCGACACCTGGGAAGAAGAGTCGACACCTGACAGAAAGTGTCGACACTTGGAGCTGTGTCGACACTCAGTGAAGAAGAATGCAGAAAAGCTGTGTCGACACTTAGCAGAAGTGTCGACACCTAGAAGAGCTGAGTCTACATCAGAAAGTGTCGACACTTGGAGTTGTGTCGACACTCAGCAAAATTCTGCAGAGACTAAGGACAAGTGTCGACACTCAACACAATGTGTCGACACTCAAACAGCAGAGTCAACATATGAAGAATGTGTCGACACTCAGCACAATGTGTCGACACACACTCAAAGGAGTCAACACTTGAAGTATGTGTCGACACTCAGCACAATGTGTCGACACACAACCAGAAGAGTCAACACTTGAAGAAAGTGTCGACACCCAGCACAATGTGTCGACACTTAGTTGAAGACTCTACACTTGAAGAAAGTGTCGACACAAGGAGCTGTGTCGACACTTAGCAAAGAACAGAAAAGTTTACAAAATATTCTAAGTACAAGTGTCGACACTAAGGGAATGTGTCGACACTCAGCTGAAGAAACAAAATTGAAGACTTGTGTCGACACCAAGAAGCAGTGTCGACACTTGACAGTTTCAACACATGAAGATGTGTCGACACAAAGGAGCTGTGTCGACACTTAGAAGAATACAGTTAAAGAATGAAGATCAAGTACTTGTGTCGACACTTAATTTCAGTGTCGACACTTGAAGAAGAATCTGTGTCGAGACATACAAGGAGTTGTGTCGACACCTTGTAGACTTGTGTCGACACTTACACAACATGTGTCGACACTTAGTCTATAAGTGTCGACACTTAAGAACAGAAAGTCTCGACACTATCTGACAGTTAGAGAATTTCAAGAAGTGACTGGTTGACATGACAGCTGCCGATCCAGCCGGTCTACAGCAACTGTCAGAGAAGTCAGGAGTCTGTTATGAACCGGACCAGCCGGTTACCATGAAGGAAGCCTATAAATAGGCACCCATAGTTTACAGAAACTGGGGATCATAATTGTGAAACTAAAGTTACAACTTGTGAGAACATTTAAGTGGTTGATCAGATTAAATCAGAGAAGTGATACACAGAGGATCAACACAAGAAGATCAGGCAGTCCAACTGCAGATCTAAGAAGTTGGAGAGAGAGAGCTCCAATCAAGAATTCAGTCTTTGGAACTAAGGCTGAGAAGAAGGATTCAGAATCATCTGGATCTCAAGAAGCAGAGGTCAAGGATCAACTGCAGAAGATTCAGACTAATTCAGTTCTAACTCAAGAAGCTTTGAAGGAAGCTAAGTCAGTTTGGATCTAACTGAGTTCTTCCAAGAACTCTTCAAGAAACTCTCAACTTCTCTCTTATTTTCTGAGTTGTAGAGTTAGCTATTGTATTTCTATTTTAACTTGTAGGATCCATTGGATCTGAGAGAATTGTAAGCCTATATTATAAAGGCTGAGGGTAGGGCTTGGTTGCCTGAGTGTAGGAGTTGAAGAACTCTGAGTGTAGGCCTTAATTGGCTGAGTGTAGGCCTGGGTGGCTGAGTGTAGGCCTTGGTGGCTGAGTGTAAGGCTTTAGGCCTGAGGTGTAGGAACCTTGTTGGGTTCTGAGATAGTGGAGAAGTTTGGCCGAATCTAGTACACTGCTAGATAGGCGAAGGGGGAAAGTGGATGTACCCAAAGATTGGGGAACCACTATAAATTAGTGTGTCTGCTGTGCTGTGTTGTGCTGTGGATTAACTGTTTATATTCTGTGATTGCTGTTAACTGTAGAATTCTGTGAAATAACTGTTGTGCTGCCAACAAAGTTTTAAAAAGGTTTAGGTCACCTATTCACCCCCCCCCCCTCTAGGTGTTTAGGTACCATATCTTTCAGAGTTGTAACGCCCCGAAACTCAAAGGAGCAAAGGGGGACATTTTGGGCCAGTTTGAGTTCTGGCTGCAGGCACACGGCCTGGGACACGGGCGTGTCCCAGGGCGTGTCAAGCCTGTGTCGACACTAAGGCGGGAAGTCGACACTTTGGTCTCGACATTGTGTCGAGACTGGGCACACGGCCTGCGACACGGGCGTGTCGCAGGGCGTGTCGACCCGTGTCGACACTTAGCCGCGAAGTCGACATTTTTGTGTCGACAATGTGTCGAGACATGGCACACGGCCTGCGACACGGGCGTGTCGCAGGGCGTGTCAGCCCGTGTCGACACTCGTCCCGGGAAGTCGACACTTTGGTGTCGACAATGTGTCGAGACAAGGCACACGGCCTAGGACACGGGCGTGTCCAAGGCCGTGTCAATAGGTCGACGATCTTCGCTCGACGAAGTGTCGAGTGTCGAGACCGTGTACACGGCTTGGAGCCCAGGCGTGTCAAGGTGACACGGGTAGGGACACGGGCGTGTCCTAGAACCCGTGCAGTGCTCGGGTTGAAAATGGGGAAAAATCATGGGGTACACGGCCGGCTACACGGCCGTGTCAGGTGGAACACGGGCGTGTCAGATCGAACATGGGCGTGTTCGATACCCGTGTGAGGTTCCAGGTGATCCTATTTTGATGGCGAATGAGGCACACGGCCCTGGACACGGGCGTGTGCCAGGCCGTGTTCGGTCCAGATTGGGCATTTCAGTCCCGAATCAAAGCCGTTCATTTCTTTGACTGAAGATCCAACGGCTGGGGGTTGTTCCTGAAGGGATATACCCGGGTTTTGACTTAGAAAACCCTCACTTTTTCTTAAGTGATCTCTTTCTAAAGTCTTAGAGAAAGAGGAGAGCTAAGTGAAGAAGAAGGAGCTAGATCCGCCATTGAAGGAGCTTCGGAGCTCTGAATCGCAAGCCGACTCCGGATCCACGGAGGCAACGCTAGTGCGGTGATTTCCATCCGATTACTTTCCGATGGCGCCAAAGAGGAACGCAAGGGTAACGATCCTCATCTTGAGCATGAGTCGCTCTCTTTCTTAGCATAGGAAGCCCGCTCTCGCGAGTTTGCGAAGAGTTGGAGGCGTTCCTTCGGGTAGATATGTGAAGTCCCCGTTGTTTAGAATCCGTATGCGAGAACGGACATAGGCATGATGTGTGAAGCCTACCCGGACATGTTAGTCTGGATCGGTGATGTTGCATTGCATAAGGCCGGAGAAGACTCCGTGCTATTGGTTGTTTTTCGGGTTTTCTACGCGGTAGATTGCAGCAGGGAGCCTTGGGGACTAACCCGAAGGTGCACCCGGAAAACTGGGCGGATACGAGATCTTGCCAACTTGGTGGCTTGAGAGCCAACTTGAACATAACGGGGTTATGTGACTTGTGATGGAAATGGGACTCGGTGGAAGTTTGACCCGCGCATATGGCTTAAGTTGCCGTTGCGATGTGAGCACGGGTTAGATGGAACCGTACCCGTTCTATGTCGTTCGGTTAAAGAGACCTAAAGGCACGTGGCACTTACCGTTGGCATAGAGTAGGGTCTTTGGCGGTCGATGACTTAAATTGTCGTGACCCAGGCCAGGAAGACAAATTGCTCATAAGTTTGGCCGTCCAAGTGGCGGTGGTGAGTCCGGAATGTTGATGGCTTTAATTGTCGTGACATCGACCGGTTCACCGAGAATGTGCCCTGAGTGCACGGGGCGTGTGGCCGTGCGAGCCAACGTCTGTGTTGAAATGGCTATGGTTATATATATGGCTCGCTTATGCTAATGAAATGCAGGGAAGGAGCATCGCCGCCCCGAGTTGGGGGCGGGATCGTTATAATTTGGTCAGCATTGCTGACCGTTGCCTTGTTTTGCCACCGTGCGGTGGTTTGTTGCTTGCAGGTGCAGCTGGACCAAGCGGTCAATAGCGGGCTAAAGCCCTTTTTGCGAAGCCGGCCCTCGAAGGCCCGAATGGAAATGTTTATTGCTTTATTCATGTATGACCGGCCTGCGTGCCGTGGTTTGTAAATCATGGAACAGTCAAGTGAAACATTTTGTAAGGCCTTAAGGCTTGTTTTGAGTATTTTGTAATAACATTCCTATTTTCGTATTAGTGGACATTCGTGCTTGTTGCTGGGTTCTTGTTTACAACCTTTATAAACTGCTTCCGCTAGAATGCTCTGTGTAGGACGTTGAGATTGGTTGGATGGTTTCCATAAGTAACCACCCGGTCTGTCTGTGGTATATGGCATCGGGCCCCGGCCGGACCTACTGCTATATGCTATGCGACAGATAGGGGGTGTTACACCTTTATCGGACATTGCTAGCAACTTTTAGAAAGGAAGAGTTCATTATATTAGCAATAGCTTCATCAGGGATCACAACAAACCTGCTCCCAGGTGGGAAGACTGCACATTCAAAATTCAAAATAGCAATCAGATTTTGAAATAATGTCAACATGCAAATTTAATAAGCAGTCTGATTTGCATGAATTTATACAAAAAGTCAGAGAGATTATTTGGGATGAGACCCCAATGAATCATAAGAAGGCATTTGAGACTGTGGATCAATCTTTCAAGGATGTGCTTGATGTTGTCAATCTGCCCTTTGGTGACAAAGTTATGATGTTTGGTGGTGATTTTCGTCAGCTAACACCGGTTGTTGTAAATGGAACAACATCTCAAATTATTAGTGCGATCATCGTTGAATCGTATATTTGGATGAATGTTCACATTCTTATCATAACTGTGAACATGCAAGCTCATGACGATCCTCATTTCTCAGAGTTCTTGCTGCGTGTGGGTAGCGGTGATGAGCCCAACTGTGCTAAATGATATGATTCAAATTCCAAACTCCATGGTCATACCTTGGGAATATAAATGCTTTGCAAATATTTGATCGATGCAATATTTCATGAGCTAGGTTTCCGAACTGATGTCACCGGAATAAATGAAAAATGTCTTGAAATATACCCGGGTGAATGCAAAACATACTACTCTTTTGACTCTGTTGTGGATGACACCCATAATTTATATTGTCAGAATTCTTAAATTCAATAAATTCGAAAAATCAACCACCTCACGAGCTCAATCTCAAGAAAGATTCACCGATAATGCTGATTAGAAACATTGATCCAAAAATTATGTTGCGCAACAAAACAAGACTTGCATGTGAAACATTTTCAAGAAATGTTATTGAAGCTGAAATATTGAGCGGAGAATTTAAAGGACACAAAGTATTTCTACCACGAATTCCCTTGAATAGTGCAGAAAATGTTAAGCTGCCCTTTGAGCTCACCCGTAAGTAGTTCTCAATACATTTGAGCTTGCTCTGATCATCATCAAATCACAGGGCCAAACAATTTCAAATGTTGGAGTATATTTACCAAATAATGTTTTTAGTCATGATCAACTGTATGTGGCGTTGCCAAAAGGAGTTTCTGCAAAAAACACCAAAGTGATGGTTAAAAATAGTGCATTGGATGAGCAAGGAGTATACACTGGAAATGTTGTGTTCATGAAAATATTCACAAAATTACAGACATCAAGGCAAATTACATAGATTGGATGAATTAAAGTAACTTTTATAATATTTATGTGTTTTATTGTTTCTTCTGTTTTATGTATTTAATGTACTTTCATGAATATCGCCGCATTTTCTCATGTACGGTATTAATTCTTCTAATTTTGAACCCTACTTCATCTCAAACACTTGTAGATGACAGACCAACAACAATCTGAGGCGGCGTCGTCGTTACCAAACAGGGGTGGCCCGGTCCAACGTAAGAGCTTTATACTTTAAAGATATGATTTCATGCATTTTAAATAATCTAAAATAGTTAAATACTTTTATTTATCTTAAACGTATCATTTGTTTCTCAGCTCTATCGGTCTCAAGAGATAAAAACTGAAATACAACTGCAAAGACCGACATCGATTATGAATATTACGATGAAATTTGCAAAGTGAGTACAAACAGGTGGTCTGATGGTCCGCGTACTGAAGTTGAAGGTTTTAGGCTAATTATACCGGCAGTGCCAAGAGCCTTGACTGCGAGGGAAGAGTGAAATTTTGTTTTTGATATGATTAGGAGGTAACACCTAACAAAAATTTCCCAAGACCACTGAATGATATCTATTGCTGCATCAGAAGGGGATGCTAATATTTTGATATGGATTCGACTGCCAGATTATGACAGATTTTGTGTGTTTGAGGGTTTGATTTTTTGGCCGAAATGTAGGCAAGTTTTAATGTGTTTACAAAATATTTGTAATCAATCGTACTGTTATATAAACTATTTATATGTTTATGTTATATAAACTACTTATATGTTCATGTTTAGGGGTGTGCACGGTGCGGTTTGGTGCGGTTTTGGCCCAAACCGCAATCGCACCGTAAGGGCTCGGTTTTTGCCCGAGCAAAACCACACCGCACCGAAATTATGCGGTGCGGTTTTGGTTCGCTGCGGTTTTTTGCGGTGCGGTTTTTTGCGATGCGGTTTTTTGCGGTGCGGTTGCGGTTTCGGTGCGGTTTTTAACATGTATTTTACATACACTATAGGTAAGCATCAGAACTATGAATGTTGCATGATAATTTATGAGTTCTTTTATGTTTTGCTGTTTTTCTCTCTATATTGTATTAAATTACATCATTTTCTTACAACAGGTGATTTCATTTTCCTAAATTTTGATGCACTTATTTGTCTTTTTTTTTGGAGATGTCATACCAACATATGAACTATATAATATTTTGTGAATATCATGTTTTATAGACAAATATTTTCACACTAAACTTTGTTACAGGAGATTCATTCATTCTTATATATCAACACTTCTTATGCAATATTTTGTTTTAATTTGGATTATTAAAAATAAGAGAATGTTCTAATTGATATCCAAGTATCTGTGTGTGGAAGAGATCCAACAACACTCAAACCTTTATCCCACTATAGTGTGGTCGGCTATATGAATTATTTGTCGCCATTGTGCCATATCTTGACATATTCCCACTAATGCGTATATCATGTTTTTCTTATAGTTTTAAGCCTTTATTCCACTATAGTGTGTGTGGAAGAGATGATTCAGCAAAATATCTCACCTAATTATAATAACTCTGACTGTAATATATCGTATAAATATATCAACTCATACTTAATATACTTAAATGTGACGTCACATAATTATAAAAAAATTAAATACACAAAATATTCGCGGTGGTGCGGTTTTTGCGGTTTTCAACATCCAAAAACCGTACCGCACCGAACCGCGCTCAGTCTGTAAAAGTTTAAAACCGCACCGCACCTAAACTATGCGGTACAGTTTAAAAATCGGTGCGGTTTTTGCGGTGCTGGTGGTTTTTGCGGTTTGCGGTTTTTCATGCTCACCCCTATTCATGTAATATAAAACTATTGTTATTCCTTAAATTCATTCATGCAATGTGCTCCTTAAGATCTGCTTCAACATGCCAAAAATTAAAAATAGAGATTGCTCAAGTTTGTAATAGACTCATGCTCAAGCTTTATAAAAGCAAAAATCTGCTTCATTCATGCAATGTTTTTGTAGTATTTGTTGACCGATATGTATTCTCATCCCTCGCTGAATGTCGCCCCCACAACGAATGTCGCCGGCACGACGAATGTTGCCGCCACGACGAATGTCCCCCCCACGATGAATATCACCCCCACGACAAATGTCACCCTCACGACACATGCCTCCCCCTCAACAAAATGTCGCACCCACGACGAATATTGCCCGCACCGGATACCCGTGCAAAACTACTTGTATATATAATTATAAAGAAAGTTTCCAACCACTTTTCCTGTCAACAATCAATAATAAAATTAAGTGCAGGCATTGGCTACATTTCCGAACATAATGCGCGGTTATTACTTGCTCGTTTTGATTGACGTTATGCATTATATATGTATATTATTATTATATAGTATTAAGATCGAAATTATGAACGATTATTAAAAAGCCAAAATTCTTCATCGTCGCATCTTCTCCCGCAGCAGCTAGACACCAGGATCATTCCTCCCACTCATCTTGGAAATTCTCCAGAAATCTCTCATCAGGGAGACCTAAGATCCTCAGTCGATTCCCGTACTTTGCCGCCACTTCTAATTGCTAAGTTTTCTTATTTCTGTTTTGGTCTAATCGCCATATTTACTCTTTAGGTTTCTCCTGATCAGTATTCGTTGGGGATTTGGGATCAGTTCATTGTGTATTCCATATTCAGTTTTGATAGGTGAACTGTAATCGGCTATCTTACTTTGGAGAAGAGAGATTTTAGAAGGCGGCCATGTTTACTCGGCTCTTCGGAAAGCCCAAGGAGCAGACTAATGCTCTGGCGACGCTAGACAAGTTAAACGAGGTTTCTGACTTTTTTTCCATTTCCATTTTTTTCTTTGATTTGATATTTGATGAATTGGGGGGTGGGTGGGGGTGGGGGTGGTTATATTATTTTTAGTTCTACTGTAGCTCGCCAATACATTGGCTGAATGCGTCAGATTATGGTCTGTATGCTAGTGTTATTGATGATATGGATTCATGTTTGAGATTATTAATTTTTTACTAAGGGTTCTTACCTTTATATTATATAAGCACAATAAAATTTACAACTAATATATAGATCATGGAATTGATAGATCATGGAATTTTAAGCCTGTATACACTGAAAATAGAATTTTGGGATCAGCCATTCTTGGAGGCTCAATATCTTACCTTTATATTGGAGCTATTTTAATGCCATCAATATCTTGTCTCAAATAGAAAATAAAATTTTGTTAATATCTTTCATTATTAAAGGAATCTCTTAAATAGATGGAATAAATAATGAGAAAAAAGAGAAGAAATTTAAACTTTGTTTCAGCAACTCTTTCAGGCTCGGCGGAGAGAACAAAAATCAGACAGTTCGATCTAGTGGTTAAACTATAATGGTGGATGAAATTGATTATAAGAAAAAAGATAATGACTGAGGCAAATTTCTAATTTCCATTTAAATTTTATGCTTGGCACAACAATGTGACCAAGTTGCTTGGATAACATAGCCATGCCCGCTTAATAAGTTTAGGTGACCAAGTTGCTTGGATAAGATTTACGATGGAAGTTCGCTCCGGACGCTCTATCAAAGTATCATACACACTCTCACACCAGATGGTATTTACGGCTCTACTCAACCATAGCTCACCACATAATCTAGGGCAACTTGCGGCCCACTCAGGGCCCACTGAGCGCACTGCCCTCCTAGGGCTTAGTGGGCCTCAAAGAGGTGCCCCAAAAATTCTAGGGTGCCTAAAAGAGAGAGGATGCTACAAATCCAAAAAAGTGTAAAAGTAATTTCATCCTCAAAATTGTAGTTAGGACTTGGGAAAAAAAGAGAAGAAGAAGGTTAGATTTTTACCTCCAGCGAATAGCTTCAAATATCGCTGCTGGCTGCCGCATAAGATCTCGAAGTTCCAAGGTATACTCTTTTTCCCATGGTTATGCCACATCACCTTGATCAGCAGAACCATTTTCTTCCGCAGCGTTCTCGTCTCAGTATTTTATAATTTTCACTGGTTGCAGGTGCACCGATCTGTCAGATGTTACGGGCTCGGATGTGGTAGATACATGTTGGTTTGGTCGGAATAGGGCTTGTCGAAGTGAGGGGACGTGAAACACATCATGAAGGTTTGCCATTTCTAGTGGCAGCTTTAACTTGTATGCTACTGGCCCTGTCCGCTTCGTGACGGTGTAAGGCCCCATGTACCTCGGGCTGAGCTTTCGTCATCCTCTGATGAGGAAACCTTGTATATATGCCTAATCTTCAAAAACACTATATCTTCGACTGCAAACTACACCATCCAATTCTTTGCAACGTAATATTTGGTCTGATGGCTCTGAGCTTCCAACATCCTCTCTCTGATTACCCTGATAGTTGCATTTGTACTGCACTCCTTGTGCTTTGGGGTCCTCATCTTGTACCCAGGAAAGAGGTGTCCTACACCTTCTGCCATATAAAGCTTCGTAAGGAGACATGCCGATGATAACCTACTGGCCGTTGTCGTAAGAAAATTGTACCAGCGATAAAAGCCTCTCCCCATGTCATGCTATAATCAATGATGCATAGACGAAGCAAGTTCTCAATTGTTCGGTTCGTCCTCTTGGTCCGACCGCCAGTCTTTGGGTGAAAGGCTATGCTGAAAGCTAGGCGAGATCTTTAATAAGACTGAACCTTCCTCCACTCTCTCGATGCGTATCTTCCTTCTCAATCCGAGATGATAATTTTCAGTATGCCACTATGCCGTGATACTGCACAAACTGCTCAACAAAGAGCAGGACCAGGATACAGGATAAATCGAGCCATTTTCATCAGCCTGTTGTCCATACTGAATCATTTCCTGGTCTGGAATGAGGTAATCCATGTACGAAGTCCATGGAAATGCCCTCAAATTTCCATTTCGATACTGACAGTTGCTGAAGCATCCGTCTCGGACTTCGATACTCAGCCTTGACCAGATGGCAGGCCCTGCAATACATCACAAACTCCGAGACGTCTCTATTCATCCACGGACAGAACATCGCCTGCTTCAGCTTAGAGTACATCTTAGAGATGTTGGGATGCACATAGTGCTTCGTGCAGTGGGTCTCTCTCAGAGTATCTTCTCGGATGCTTCCTACCGCATGAATGTATAACCTGTTCCTAAAGTGCAACATGTCATCCTGTATACTGTAGTCATCTTGCGATCTGTCCTGCAGTATCTTGATGATCTGACTAGTGTCTGAATCTTCCTTCTGCCTACTCCTAATCCTATTCCGGATAGTACACGAAATCTCAGTCTGAGCTAAGTACTCTCGATAATCCTCAGGGTTAGGACCGGTGCACAGGTGTGTTCTACATATGCTCCAACATGCGGTTCAGCTCTATTGGCAACAATTACATACTGCTGCTCGTGCTAGGTGATCTTTGGCTAAGCGTATCTGCCATGGTGTTTGCCTTGCCCGAGTGATTGTGCAAGATAAACCGATAATCGCAAGGAACTCCAACCATTGCTTCTTCCTTAAGTTCAGCTCCTTCTGCAAGTAGACATACTTCAGATTCTTATGATCTGAAAATATCTCACAGTGCACTCCATAATGGCAGTGCCTCCACGTCTTCAGGGAGAAGACTACCGCTTTTAACTCCAAGTCACACGCTGGATAACTCTTCTCATGCTTCTTCAAATGCCTCGAAATATAAGCAATGACTCGACCGACTGCATCATGACTGCACCTAGCCCCTAAAGAGATGCATTAGTGTAAATCTGAAACCCTTCCTTCCCCGAGGGTAGGGTGATGATATGTGCGTAGGTGAGATGATCCTTAAGTTCTGTGAATGCAACCTCGAACTCAGGGTTCCATATAAATGAAGTGTCATTTGTTATAGCGGTGAGTGGAAGAGTGATCTTGGATAATCTGTCCACGAACTTACGATAGTAGCCCGCAAGTCTAATGAAACTCCGAATATTCACGGTCGACTTTAATGGCGGCCGGTCCTTTATTGCTTGAATCTTGGCGGGATCCACCGCCACTTCTACTACAATGATAATTTGCCCCAGAAAGCCGACCTCCTTGAGTCAAAATTCACATTTGCTGAATTTTGCATGCATCTGGTGCTCACACAACCTCTCAAGGACCAGTTTCAGGTGCAATGAATGAGCCTCCTCGGTCTCTGAGCGGACCAAAATATCATATATGAAAACGATAACAAACTTGTCTAGATATGTCACGACCGGCTCAACAAAAGTCAGAGTGCGCTTTGGGCGGGCCGTGATGCCACAAGCATGAGCGGAAAGAAAATCATGCATGTTAAGGCGGATGTAGAAATACTGGTAATAGGTTAAAAATGATTACTTTTAAGTAAAAATAATTTTATTTTTATGCGGAAGTTTTTAGAGTTTAAAATAGTGAAAATTTTAAATGTACCTGAGGCGACTCGTCTGCAGCTGCAGAACTAGTTCTTCCGTTTGCTGCAGAGGGACATGAAAGTGGATGAGTATCTTCACAAGTTCACCCGCTTGGGTTGCTACTCTAGTGGATTATTAGCCAACAAGAAGACCAAAACTTACAGATTCTTGACGGCTTACGTAATAATCTGAGACTGAATCTGTCATAATTTAAGGCCTTTGGATTTAATGCCTTGGTGGAGGAGGCAAGAGCGTTAAAGATGGGCTTTGAGAGAGTACAACGCCGTAGGAGATTTCAGTCAAAGAACATCGAGTTCAAGGCACCAAAGTTCCAGGGAAGGTCATGCTTCATGAGGTGTAAGAAGAGGCAAAAATAATACCCTCCAGCTCAGTCTACCGGTTCAGGAGTCACTACTACTCGTGGTCTTATTTGTTACAGATGGTAGAACACGTTACACGATCGTGTCGTCAGGGCCCCGAAGACTGGCCGCTCAGCATTGGATGCTTCTAGTGTGACAAGGCCCACCTATGCGAAAAAAGGGAAGGCAATGGAGTCGTCAGCTTCCCGGTACCCACTGACACAGCCGAGGGTCTTAGCTTTCGGACAACAAGACATTATTCGACAAAATGACATTGTGACAGTATAGTTATGTGTAATTACTGTTCTATTTATTTCTTATAACTCTTGTGTATGCTTAATCCTTGTGTACTCGTTATGATTCGTATTGGTCTTTAATCATCCGACGAGTGCATTGTTCGACATCGGTGTGTCACACTTCTTATCAGAAGAATTTGTCTTGCGAGTTGGAGTGCCTTGTATGTTAGTGGAACCGAAGGTGGACGTGCTTTTACCCACTGGGTGCTTAATGAGTACGAGAAGAAAGAGCCGCATGGAGGTTCGTATTGGAGAACAAGACTTTGACTTAGAGGCTGTACTGTTACCGCAGTCGGAGTTTTATGTCATCTTCGGTATGGATTGACTGACAAAGCAAAGCGCGTCTATTGATTGCAAGTCAAAAGAAATCTTGTTAGGTGGTGGATGTGGAGGCGGAACACGTTTTACTGGCTTGCGGGGTGCGAGTAAAACCCTGATGACCACTCTTCAAGTTGTGAAAGAAACTCAGAAAGGCGCGGAGCTATTCTTCGTATTAGTAGAGGCTTCAGAGCTGAAGCCTAAGCTATGTGACATGCCAGTTGTAGAAAAATTTGCAGATGTCTTTCCAGATGAGCTGAAATCAATTTTTGCATTGAACTTATGTTGGGTGCTAAACCCGTGTTACGCTCGCCCTATTGTATGACACCAAAAGAAATGACAAAGTTGAAGGTGCAATTGTCGGAATTGTTGGAGCAAGAATATATTCGTTCGAGCTCGTCACCATGTGGCGCACTGGTCTTTTTGTGAAAAAGGACGGTAGTTTACGCATGTCCATAGATTACAGGAAGTTGAACAAGTTGATGGAAAAGAATAAGTATTCGATTCCCCGCAGTGACAATTTGTTTGATCAGTTGGTCGGGTCCACGGTGTACTCGAAGCTTGATTTGAAGTCTGGTTACTATCAGCTCAGGATACGGGAGTCTGACATCCCAAAGACTGCTTTGAGCACACGATACATGCACTATGAGTTCACGGTGACGCCCTTTGGGCTCATGAATATGCCGTCTGTCTTTATGGATATGATGGATAGAGCTTTCCGGGAGTACCTGGATCAGTTTGTTATCGTCTTCATCGACGATATTCAGGTGTTCTCGTAACCCGAGGAAGAGAATGCCACTACCTTTGTATAGTCTTGTCAGTCCTAAGGGAGCATAAATTATATGCAAAATTCTCCAAGTGCGAATTCTGGCTACCGTTTGTTACCATTTCTGGGGCACATCATCAGTGGAGAGGGTATTGCGGTAGATATGGTGAAAGTTGCAGTGATCCGATAATGGCCTGAGCTTAAGGGTGTAGCGGAAGTCCGGTGCTTTTTGGGCTTACCGATTATTACAAGCGCTTTGTGGAGAACTTTTAGCGGATTGCACTTCCCCTCATGACATTGACTAGGACAGATCAGCGGTTTGTCTGGCCGCCAACATGCGCTCTAGCTTTTGAGGAGCTGAAGAGCCGACTGATATCCGCCCCGATCTTATGTTCTCTTTGTGGGATTGAAGGGTACTAGGTGTACAGTGATGCCTCGGGTGGTGGTCTAGGCTGCGTTATTTGTCAGTTTGGTAAAGTGATCACTTATGGTGTGATGATCAAAATCTTCACGAAGCATAAGATTCTGAAATAGTTACTGCATCAGAAAGATTTGAATATGCGCCAAAGGAGATGGATGGAGTTCCCGGGGGACTACACATTCGATATACTTTATACCACTAGGAAGGGAAATGTGGTAGCAAACGCTCTAAGTCGTCGGGCATTGGAGCAAGTAAGTTGGATTCTGTCCCACGATGAGTGTTTAACATGTGAGTTGGAGTCCTTGGAGATCTCCTGTATAAATCAAGGATCGTCTTCCACAACCGTTCTGAACTGGATGCAAGTGCAATATGACATTGGCGATCGCGTGAGATCTGCTTTGGAATTCAATCAGAGCATACAATGTTATTTAGCGGAGTCCGCTGAAGGGCTGAATGCCGAGTTTCTCCTTGAGGATGGACTACTGCGGAAGGATGATAGGCTTTGTGTTCCTAATTATGGGACATGCACTGCGTGATGAATTGATGTACGAGCCCCATTTCACCAAGTACTCGATTCATCCGAGAAGTAACAAAGTGTACCAAGACATGAAAACACTGTTTTAGTGGCCTTGCATGAAGAAAGATATTGCTTTTTTGTGGCTAAATGTCAAACGTGCGCATTAGTAAAGGCCGAGTGTCAACGACTTGGAGGATTTTTGAAGTCATTGTCGATTCCAGAGTGAAAATTTGATGATATTTCTATGGACTTTATGCATAGGTTGTCAAAGTCGCTACAGAAAAATGACTCGGTCTGGGTGATCGTTGATCGGTTGACTAAGGTTGCTCATTTCATTACGAACTAGAAAAGCAATTTAGTGGAGAAGCTGACAAAGCTATATATGGAGAACATCGTTCGATTACATGACGTCCCTCGCAGTATTGTGATCGTTCGTGATGAACGGTTTACATCCGGTGATTGGAGGCATGCTCATCGTTTGCTTGGCATAATGCTCAAGTTTAGTGCAGTCTTCTATCTGCAATCAGATTGGCAGACCAAGAGGACAAATCAGACGATGAAGGATATGTTTCGTATATACGTTTTGGATTTCAGACATCATTGGGAAGATCACCTTTATATGGTAGAGTTCTGATATGAAAAATTATAGAATTGGTGTTGAGAGAAGAAGAGATGTTTTATGAAAGAGAGAAGAGGGGTTGGAAATGAGGTTGATAATATTTTCCGATTCTATATCCGATAAAGTCAAGTGTACCTTATCGTTTATAGTATAAAATATTTAAGTTCAATATTGTGCGAACAAACAATGAGAAACCGAAAATTGAAATAACAAAAATCTTTATTATCCAAAAAGGTGTGTATTACATGGTATAACATCCCTTTTATAGAATGACGGAGATGAGAGAGATTACAATTAAACAATGCGGGACTAAATAATTACAGGTACAAGCGGTTTAACATAAATACAAGCCAACCAAGCCGCGCGGTTAGACGAGTAGGCTAACCGTCCGACAACCACCAGAAGGAGAGAACAAGCCGCCACGGGAGACCGCCAGGTCGCCCGGTCTCCAAGTCGCCAGAGACAGACCGACAGACCGCCAGGGCACCAACAGCAACAGTCCTACAACCAAACCGCAGGAGAGAAACCGACAGACCGCACGGTCTGTAATCTGCCAGAGTCAGACCGCCCGGTCTCTATTGTGCAACACTCCCCCTCAAGCTGGAGCATATATGTCGATCATGCCCAGCTTGACGCAAATGTGATGAAAAGAGGCGGATATCGGCTTGGTGAAAATATCAGCCAACTCTTTATCGGATGTGATGAACAAAGTACAAATTTGTTCCTTCATAATCTCTTCCCGAATAAAGTGGCAGTCTACTTCAATGTGCTTTGTTTTCTCATGGAAGACCGGATTTTTGGAGATATATATAGTGACCTTGTTGTCACAAAACATAGGTAGAGGATGGTTGTGGACCTCTACTAATTCAAGCATGAGAGCCCGTAACCACTTCAACTCACACGTGGTCGATGTCATACTTCGATATTCTGCTTCTGCACTGGACCTGGAGACGACAGACTGTTTCTTGTTTTTCCAGCTCACAAGGTTTCCCCCCACAAAAGTGCAAAAACCTGATGTTGACTTGCGGTCTCCTTTGTCATCAACATAGCTCGAATCTGAGTACGCTTCAACCCTCAAATGACCATTCTTCTGAAAGAGTTGTACTTTCCCAGGCGCTGATTTAACATACTCCAATTTCCTCAGGGCAGACTGTAGATGACACTCCCTAGGAGCTTGCATGAATTGGCTAACCTTTCCTACAACATAGGCAATATCAGGTCTGGTCACCGTGAGATATATAAGTTTACCAACCAGACATCTATATCTCGTAACATCTGAAAGAAGAGGAGAGTCATCCGTCCAGGTTTTATCTTCTCCAGTCGCCATGGAGCATCGGGCAGGTTTAGCCCCAGTCAGCCCTGCCTCTTTTAAAAATCAAGAACATACTTCCGTTGGGAGAGAACAAGGGAATTGGGCTTCCGAGAAATTTTTATCCCCAGAAAGTATTTTGGATAACCCATATCCTTTGTAACCAGGTGTTGCCGAAGATGCTTCTTTGTCAAGGTTATCCCAGCTTGGTCATCTCCAGTGAGAAGAATATCATCCACATATACCGCAAACACCACTAGACCCAGGGGGGTTTTAAGAATAAATAAGGAATGATCGGCAGAACTTCTCGTAAAACTCACGGCTGCCACAATCCCGCTAAATTTGTCAAACCAAGCCCGAAGACTTTCCTTTAGGTCATAGATAACCTTCTTGAGCCGGTAAACCTGTGTCTCCCCCTGAGCAACATACCCTGGAGGTTGCTCCATGTATATATCCTCCTGAAGATCCACATATAGAAAGACATTCTTGATATCCAGCTGTGAAATGGGCCAATCCCTGTTGACAGCCACAGATAGGAGGACCCTGATAGTGCTGAGACGAGCAACTGAAGAGAAAGTGTCAAAGTAGTCAACCCCATAAGTCTGGATAAAGCCCTTGGCAACAATCCGGGCCTTGTAACGATCCACACTGCCGTCTGGGCGGAACTTCACCACAAAGACCCAGT
Source organism: Platanthera guangdongensis (assembly GCA_039583875.1). NCBI lineage: Eukaryota > Viridiplantae > Streptophyta > Magnoliopsida > Asparagales > Orchidaceae > Platanthera > Platanthera guangdongensis. The sequence continues at coordinate 10,307,709 of CM077154.1, read as the reverse complement.
GACAGCCAACAATATCCGTGCCGAAGGGAGGAGGAACCAGGGTCCAGGTACCCCGTTCAGTGAGAGTAGCAATCTCCTCATCCATGACAGCATTCCAATGTAGAACAACAAGGGCCTCCTGATAGAACAGGGGGTGGTAATGACAGAGATAGCCATTGCAAACTCTCTGCGAGCAGGGGTAAGACGATCATAGGAAACAATAACAGTAAGTGGGTGTTTGGTACACGCCCGAACCCCTTTGCGAAGAGCAATGAGAAGATCCAGGTCAGCGGGTTCCTCAGCATCCGGAGCATCCGTGGTGGAGAGAGCTGGCCCGAGAGTAGAGATCGACGACGGCGGAGAGGGGGGAGATAGCAGAGGTGGAGAGAGAGGAAGAGACGATGGAGACGGTGGAGGAGGAAATACCTCAGTAGGTGTCGAAGGGCTGGAGGAAACAGGAGGAGAATCGGAAACCGCAGGAAGAAGGAGAGGATGCGTCAGTGAAATAGGGAGCATTCTCGAAGAAGGTAACGCCCGCGTAGATGAACTGCTTGCGAAGAATGAGGTCAAAACAACAATAGCCTTTCTGAGTGGTAGAGTATCCCAGAAAGACACATTTGGTGGAGCGGGGGGAGAGTTTGTCGCGGGTGGCGAAAGGAGCGTGCACAAAGGCTGTGCACCCAAAGATACGTAGAGGGAGAGGAAAAGATCTTTGCCCGGATAGAGAATGAAGAATGAGGTTTGACCGTGGAGAACCGTGGAGGGAATGTGATTGATGAGATAACAAGAAATGAGAACCGCATAGCCCCAGTAGGAGCGAGGGACATGCATTTGCGTTAGCAGAGTGCGAGCGACATCAAGGAGGTGACGGTATTTGCGTTCTGCCACTCCATTTTGTTGTGAGAAATAAACGCAACTTGTTTGATGAACAATCCCATGTTGCATACAAAAAGATGAAAAAACTTGACTAATATACTACTCAGCATTATTAGAGTGTAAGATTTTAATTGAAACACCAAACTGATTTTTAATTTAATGATAACAAGATGTCCATACATCGAATAGTTCAGAGCGTTCTCGTAAGAGATACACCCAAGTAAATCGAGAGAAGTCATCAATGAAAGTAACAAAATAAGAATTACCCCGACCAACGGTGAGGGTAGGAGCAGGACCTCAGATGTCGTAGTGAATGAGATCAAACGGACGGGTAGAACCACGAGCTTGCTTCGGCGGGAAGGAGGAACGGTGATGCTTGCCAAACTGACAGGCATCGCAGTTGAGAGGAGAACTGTGCGGAGGGAGGTGGGGCAGAAGCCGACGAAGAAGTCATGAAGGAGGATGACCAAAACGGAGATACCATTGTAGGAGATCTGTAGAGGAGGAGAGAAGACCGACAGAGCGGAAACGTTGTCGAGGAAGTAGAGGCCGTCGCTTTCAGTCCCAGTAGCAATCGTCCGTTGGGAGCTCGGATCCCGAAAAAAACAAGAAGTTGAAGTGAATGTGACGGAGCACTGAAGTTGCTTGCACAATGAGGTAACCGACAATAAATAGAATAAAAACTTGGCACATAGAGAGTGTCGGCTAGGCGAAGGGACGGAGTGACATGAACCACTCCCGTCCCATGAACCGGGGAGGGAGAGCCATCGGCAACAAGGCCGGGGGCAACCGATCATGTGTTTCAAGGAGAGAAAAGCACTGAGGATTGCCCGTCATGCGATTGGTCGCACCAGAGTCGATGAGCCATTTAACTTGGGTAACCACGTGAGCACTACCTGATGAGGTGACCACCGAGGCGGACGGCTTTGAGGAGGAGGTGGAAGAGTCACCAGAGGGGCGAAGATGTGGATGTTTCATCCAACATCGATCCACAAGATGTCCGGTGCGGCCACAGTGAGATCAGAGGAAGCAGGAAGAGCCACGTCCACCGGAATGGTGGTTGCGGTTACCATAGCCACTCCGGTGAGTCTGGTGAGCATAGTTGTCTGGAGGAGGAGAGGACAGAAGCGGACACTGAAGTAGAGAGGTAACTGCGGCAATGCGTGCAACAGTTGTATCCAAGGTGGGAGAGTCCGCCTCGCCCAAGATTTGTTGGCGGTTCATGTCATAAGACTCAATAAGTCGCAGAAGATAGCATACAATAAGAAGTTCCTGGAAGTGCTTGTGCTTTTCGGCCAAATCCGCTGAGAAGGGGCGATGTTGAAGAATCTCAGCCCCAAGAGCCTGAACTTGTTGATAAGCGGTAGCAGGAGACATGAAAGGACATGCAAAGAGGTCCGCATACAAAGCATAGATGCGGGACATCTGAGCCCCCTTCGAGTACAAAGCAGCAAGATGAAGCCAATCCTTCTTGACCGTCTCATCATGACGGGTGACAGGAAGACATTCATCGGAAAGGCTGTTAGCTAGCCAAGTGCTCACAAGTGCGTCGCTAGCATCCCAGTCGTTAGACTCAGCGGAAGTGGGAGGAGGAGGGTCATCGGTGAGGTGGTGACGTTTGCGTTGTTAGCAAAGAAGGAAGGTGAAGGAGACACTCCAATCCGGGTAGTTGGAACCGACAAGTTTGGAGACGATGCTAAGATTCCCGGAAGGAATGAGAAGGAGGAGGCGGATTGGCCACAGGAGTAGCGGTGGTGGTAGATGAGCCGGAACGAGCCATGGAAGAGAAGCCGCGCAAGTAGAGAGAGGCCGCGCGGGTAAAGAGAAGCCCTGCGAACAGCAGGTCGCAGAGACAAGGCAGAAGACCGCAGCGGACACAAGGAAAGGTCCTGCAGCGGTCACGGTGTCAATACACTAGCGGCAAGAAGCGCCACGACCAAGCAGCAGAGACAAGAACAAGGAGAGACCGCGGCGGACAAGACAAGAAACCGTAGCGGACAAGACAAGAAACCACAACAGACACAAGGAAAGGTTCTGCAGCGGTCACGGTGTCAACACACCAGCGGCAAGAAAGGCCACGACCAAGCAGCAGAAAAAGGCAGAGGAAAAGAAGTCGTGCGGGTAGATAGAAGGCCGCGCGAACAGGAGACAGAGAAACCGCGTAAACAAGTCGCGGAGTGAGAGAGTAAGGGAGCGAGAAGAGGGCCGCACACACAAAGTGCAGCGACAGAGTAGAGAAGGGAAGAGAGGCCGCGTGAACAGACGGCAAGGAGATAAAGCCGCGCGGACAAGAGAAAGCACCGAATCAGGCGGAAAAGATCGAGTCATCTGATACTATGTGCGAATAGACAATGAGAAATCGGAAATTGGAATAACAGAAATCTTTATTATCCAAAAAGGTGTGTATTACGTGGTATAGCCTCCCTTTTATAGAATGGAGGAGATGCGAGAGATTACAATTAAACAATGTGAGACTAAATAATTACAGGTACAAGCGGTTTAACATAAATACAAGCCGACCAAGCCGCGCGGTTAGACGAATAGGCTAACCGGCCGGCAACCACCAAAAGGAGAGAACAAGCGCCACGGGAGACCGCCAGGTCGCCCGGTCTCCAAGTCGCCAGAGACAGACCGGCAGACCGCCAGGGCACCAACAACAACAGTCCTGCAACCAAACCGCTGGAGAGAAACCGACAGACCGCACGGTAGGTAATCCGCCAGAGTCAAACCGCCAGACCGCCCGGTTTCTATTCTGCAACAAATATCAAGGTCGTATTTCCCAGAGCGGATTGATTACTTCTACTTGAGGAGTTACTATTATTCTATCAAATGATTGTTTGGTTGATTTACTTGACTAAATTGCATGTTATAAAAAAGTTAAAATTTATGGAGAGGAGATTAGTACTCGATTTTGAATCATTTCGGCATAAGCTAATCAAAATGAAATAACAAACTAAATCTTAATTAAGTAAAATGCAACTTGACCGTGGGGGTTCCCGAAGTTTGAACACGCTTCTCTCGGAGAAATGCCCAACTGAGTTTAGGAAGATCTGACCGAACTCTCGTCCCGTATTCAGATGCCTAAAGCTCGCTTTAAGTGGTGAACCGCGTTATTGAATTTGACTTCAATCCGGGAGATTTACGTCATTCTCTCTCGAGAGATGCGTTCAACTCTTTTTACTCTTAGACGATCAATTCAAACTACGAGCCTCTCGGCTAGCCAAGAATGAAAACCTAAGTGGAGACTATATATTGATAATATAATCCCACTATATTTAAATCAGAGTAAATTGAAGGTCAATACTTTAAAAAGAGAAAGAAAGCTAAAATATCATAACTTGATCAACTCATCCTCATATCATCACGATCGAGTACTAATGAGGATTTAGTTACTCATGATTGAAGGGTAAGCGAGAAATAGGTTGTGGAAATTTACGAAAAACTAAATAAGGAAAAGAAAGAGAGATTTTTATTACTAAAAAGAGAGGGAATTACAAGTTGAAATAAAAATGACAATTGCATGAAATAAAGTCTAGCTGCGTACTAATTCCACACTATTAAGACATTACAAGCTTACTACAAGAATTTGCATGAAAAGTAAAACAAAAAGAACTTGAAAAGAGAGCTAAATTAAGAATAAATACACGAAAAAAACAAGTAGCAGCGCTCAAAAACTCAACTAAATTCAACTAATCTGCTTATAAACTGCTCTCAGCTACTCTGATCTCGTCTGGGAACACTTGGAACTTGCTGCAATTTATAGGAAATTTTCTGGAAAGTACACGCCCGTGTAGGGGGGGTGTGAGAGTTGGTGACTTCGGCTGATGAAAATCCGGCTGGACAGTGACTGGCGCAGAAGTTCGGTTACACGCCTACAGTACACGCCCGTGTAGCTTGCGCGTGTAAGCTGTAGCGTGACGGAGGCTCGACAAAGTCGTGTTGCGGCGCCAAAAATGTTTACTTGGAGGGACACGCCCCAGGTACACGCCCGTGTAAATGGTACACGACCGTGAAACGGGGCGTGTAAGCTGGATTTTTCTTGAACTTTGACCTGGCGAATCTGCGTCGGGATTTAGCTACACGCCCCCGGTACGCGCCCGTGTCAAATGGTACACGGCTGTGACCTAGGGGCGTGTAAGGTGATTTTTTCTGGATACGGACTTTAGACCGTCACTTCATTCTAATTGAGTTACATGCCCAAGGTACACGCCCGTGTAGGGGTACACGGCCACGACCTTGGGGCGTGTAAAGTGGAAAATGACCAAAAAGTGTCACAATTCTGAAAAAAGAGAAAATAAACTAAGTTAGAACAATTTTTATCAAAGAAACTAATTATAGGCTCAAAATTCATATAGTATATAATTTTAAATAAGAAGATGTATATGTTTGCCCAAGTAATTTAGACTAAAATGAGTATCATTAAATTCCCCCATACTTATGCTTTGCTTATACTCAAGCAAAGATATAAAAAATAGCTAACATAAAAGTAACTAGTCAAAAGACTTATTTATGTTACACACGAGTACCCTGCGAAATTCTAAGTAGGAAGAAAATGAAAGATAAACCTAAAGTTTTTACTTAATTATGAAATAACACTTCAAAATCTTTACTAACAAAAATTAAATATCCAAAATATTAGCCAAAAGTCTTTAAACAAATCAAATCAATATAACAAAAGAATAATGCATTGAGTTGTTACTATACCCTAAGAGACAAATTATAATCATATCAATCTAAAATCAAGAATCTAAATTTGTACTCAACAACTTAGTTAATCTAATCTTCTTCTCTACTTAACTAAAAACGAATCTAGGAGCATGAATCAAAAGGACTTCGTTAGCACCGAGACATGGCTTAAGTATATGATTTGGAATGATATTCAAAGATAAAACCGGTGGCTAACAATCACACTAAACCAAAGCATGCGTTTTATAGAAATTTCAACCATGAGGTAAAGTATAAGTACAATTTTCCTTTTTTTTTCTTTTTATTTTATTTTTTATAATATTTTTTTTAAACAAAAGGGCATAATTTTTTTTCTTTTGAAATTGGCCAAACACAACCTTTTTGAAATAAAACTCATGTTTCTTGAATAATTTTCTTTTGAGCATACCATTTTAAAGTTCTCCAAATATCACACAACCCCATCACAATCACGAAATTTAAATGAAACTAAAAAAAATTAGTGTGACCAAATAGATTGGAAAAATTGGCTTTGGTGAGATGATAAATGGAGGTAGCAAGTAAAACCTGGAAAAAGGCCCAAAAGAGGCTAACTAAGGATTTATTTAAAAGGTTGACATGAATGTACAACCCCGTATCCGGCGAGTGAGGTCGCCAGGAACCAGACCGGCCGGTTCAGATCGCCCAGGCAGCAGGCGAGCTCGGCAGGAAATCTGAAGGCAGCAGATGAGCTCGGCAGGGAAGTCTAAAGGCCGAGCTCGGCATTCATCAACCCCGAGCTCGGCATTCGCCGGGCTAAGCCCGGGCTTTGTCGAGCTGAGCTCGACTAATGAGGACAGATCGAAGAGCGAGCATAGTAGCCAGCTCGCACTCGCCCTATGGAGCTCGACGGACAGTAGGCGAGCAGGACCTTCAGGGGTGGCCGAGCTCCTCAGCTCGCCCAGGTCTATGAGGTACTTTTTACTATTTTGCCCATGCTGGCCTGCCCATAGCCTTTCAGAACAGCGGAGTTACGCTGTTGGCAGGCAAATCTGGACTACATATAGCCGTTCAGAACATCGGAGGTTGACTATTTGCAGGCCGTTTTCAGAAATCTATAAATAGGACCCAAGGGGTACCTCAAAAAGCATGCTTCTTGTGCCCTCTTGCTCCATCTCTCCAGCGCTTTCTGAGGATACCTTAGCTCGGCCTTTGGCTAAGGAGGGGAAGCGCTCTAAGATCTTCCGGGTGTGTGGTGGGTCCTCCCCGCCGAGCCCTTGGGTCAGTTCTTCCTTGTTTCCCTTATTGTTTTGCTTGCAGGAGCGAAGTAGGTGCACGATCACCCCTTCCCCAAGGGTGAACTCCACAAGAGACCGTTTTTCGGTTTCAACATTTTGGTGCGGTGAGCGTGGTCAGCACAGAAAACTTTCAGCGAGCTCGATGACAGGAGGGCAAGGATCTGACAGGTCGGACTCGCCGCCCCCCCCCCCGCCCCACCTCTGACCACGGTGGGGATGTTTGAAGATTTCAGGAACGAGGTGCCGGGCCTCGTCAAGTTCGCACTCGGCGCGCGGGCCGAGTGCTCGACTCCAGCTGTCCAGATCGCAGCCGCCCCCTCTCTGGGCGAGGACGCCCCCGACAGGCGAGCTGAGAAGGAAGTGGCCGAGGAGGGCCGGGGGTGCGAGCTCCCCGGGCGCGTGCTCTTCCCCGGCTCGGCAGGCGGAGGCCGGATCGGCGAGCTGGGCCCGAGAGATGCGCCAGCTCGCCCAGTAGGGGGAGGCAGCCCCTTCAGCGACTTGGTCTCTTCTGCCCCAGTTCCAGAGGGGTTCAGGGAACCCGAGATGTCCTACTACACCGGGAAGGGAGACCCGGTCCAACACGTCCAGTGGTTTGAGGACGTGGTCTCGATCCGGCAGATGTCGGATGGGTTCAAGTGCCGACTCTTCGCCATCACACTCAAGGAGAAGGCGAGGGAGTGGTTTCACCAGCTGTCGGCCAGCTCCATCTACTGCTTCGAGGACCTGCGCCGGGGGTTCATGTTGAGGTTCACTACCTCGAAGAGGAGGAAGAAAGAGTCGGAGTCCCTGTTCCACATCAAGCAGGGAGTGAATGAGACGTTGGGGAGCTACGTCGACCGGTTCCAGGAGGAGGTCACCCAGGTCCAGGAGATGCCGGGCCATAGCCTGATGATGGCCTTCACCCTGGGCTGCAGCAGGGTTTCTTCAGGATGGAGCTGAAGAGAGTGCCCCCCTCTCCTACGAGGAGCTGATGGAGAGGGCGGCGAGAGAAGTTGACGGGGAGGCGTCAAATCCGGAGTTCGCCCGGAAGCTGGCCAGGTGGGCCATAGAGGAAGAGAAGGAGCCAAGAGGCGGAAGAGGGCAGAAGGAGAGGAGGGCCGAGCCCCGGCAGAGGGAGCAGAGGCAGCTCCAGGGGCAGCAGCAGCCCAGGTGGGGGCGTCAGGAGCCCGACCGTCGACTGGGCTGGAGGCCCGAGTGGCAAAGGCAGGGGCCACAGTGAGGGTATCAAGGAAGGGACCGCCATCAAGGGGGGCAAGATCAATTCCACCCTCCGGGTTGGAGGCGGGAGCAGAGGCCTCGACTCCCCGATCAGGAACAGGCTATGGCCATAGGGGAGAGGAGGAGAGCAGCAAGGAGGAGGAGAGAGAAGTTAGGGTGGAGTTGCCCTACTGCGACTTCCATCAAGAGGAAGGGCACGCCACAGCCACGTGCCCGGAGTTCCTCGAAATGAGGGGGAACAGGGAGCAGCAGCAGCAGCAGGGGCGCCAGGAAGTGAGGATAGAGGAGGTCCTACCTCGGGCGGAGGAGGACCGTTGTGAAGACCGGGTGGACGTCGGGACCCGAGGAGGGATCAGAGTGATCCACAGGGGGGGGGGGGGGGGGGGGGGGGGGGGGGGGGGTGGGGTAGAGGCCTCCCGGAGGGCGAGCCTCCATACCATGTATCGCCGGAGCGTTGGCTCCACATCCCAAACCCCACCCCCGGAAGAGAGGATCACCTTCTCGAGGAGCGATATGCCGGATCATGAGGATCCATTTTGCGATGCGCTGGTCATCCAGACAGCCATCGAAAATTTTACCGTCTCCCGGATCCTCGTTGACAACGAAAGCTCCGTCAACGTCATCTTTAAGAAGGCGTTTGACGCGATGAAGGTGGAGGCGAAGAGGGTGTTGGCCTCGGATGGGCCCTTGTTTGGATTTTCGGGGGAGAGGAAGGAGGTAGAAGGAGGAGTGGGGCTTCACGTCACCCTGGGGGCAGTCCAGGAACTGCAGGTTCGTCATCGTGGATGCCCCCAGCAGCTACAACGCCATCTTCGGGAGGCCCCTCATCAGCGCCTTCCGCTGCGTCCCCTCATCGTTTCATCAGTGCTTGAAGTTCAATGCCGAGGGGATCCAGGTCCGGGTCTGGGGGGACCCCAAAGTAGCGCGGGAGTGCTACGTCACCGCCGTGAACTCCATCTCTTGGCAGGAGGGAGCCGAGGAGATGGAGCGAAGGATGGGGGAGGCGGAGCAGGAGGCTGGCAGGGAGGAGCTGGAGGCGGAGAGCTGCACCGAGGTTGAGGTGGCAGGAGAAGATCGGGAGGAGTCGGCCGAGGCAATGGCCGTGGAGGAAGAGGTGGAGGCGGAGGTACTCGTCCCAGGGGAGAGGGATGTTGGAGAATGGGGGGAGCAGTCCAGGTTGGAGGCTGCGGAAGAGGTGGTGGAGCTGGAGGTCCTCACCCGTGAAGGCAGGGTGGAGAAGGTCCGCGTCAGCGGAGGGCTGACCCCGGAGGACCAAGGCAGGATGCTGACATGCATCCAGAAGAACGTGGACATCTTCGCATGGAGCGCCGCGGAGATGCCGGGGGTTGACGCGGATGTGGCTTGCCACCGCCTCAACTTGGACCCGGGAGCACGCCCCGTCCAACAAAAGAAGAGGTCCACTGCGGACAAGCTGGCCGAGCCCATCAGAGAAGAGGTGGCAAAGCTTCTCAAGGCCGGCTTCGTGTCCGAGATCCAATACCCCGGCTGAGTCTCCAACGTAGTCATGGTTAAAAAGGGAGACGGCCGGTGGCGTATGTGTATCGTCTTCTCTTTGCTTAATAAATCTTGTCCTAAGGACTGTTATCCCTTGCCTCGGATCGACGCGCTGGTTGACTCAGCCGTTGGTTTTTCTGTAATGAGTTTTCTAGATGCATTTTCAGGTTATCATCAAATCAGGATGCACCCCCTAGACGTCAAGGACGTCTCGTTCATCACGGGTGATGGTGCTACTGTTATAAAATGATGCCCTTTGGGCTGAAGAACGTAATGACGACCTATCAAAAGATGATGGACAGGGTCTTCCGGGAACAGAAGGGGAGGAACCTGGAGGTGTACGTAGATGATCTCATGATCAAGAGTCAGGATGTGGACTCTCACCTCCAGGACCTAGAAGAGACCTTCGCCACCCCGCACAAGTACAAGATGCGGCTGAACCCCCTGAAGTGTGTCTTCGGGGCCGGCAGGGGGAAGTTCTTGGGGCATCTCCTCACCCCCGCGGGGGTCGAACCAAATCCTGATAAGGTCAAGGCTATCGTGGAGCTGGGGTCGCCGCGGAATACTAAGGAGGTGCAACGGTTGACAAGGAAGCTGACATGGTTAAGCAGGTTCCTCTCTCGGGCTGGGGAGAAGTGCTCCCCCTTCTTCAAAACACTAAGGGGGGGCCAAAAATTCGAGTGGACCAGGGAGTGCGAGGAGGCATTCCAGGCCCTCAAGATGCAGCTGACGCGGGCTCCGTTGCTCCAAGGGCCAAAGGAGGGGGAGGACCTATTTTTGTATCTCGGGGTCGGGGCGGAGGCCTTAAGCTCCGTCCTAGTTCGTGAGGAGGGGAAGAAGCAGCTCCCCATATACTACGTGAGCCGGGTCTTGAGGAAGGCCGAGCTCCGATATCCAATTTTGGAGAAGCCGGCCTTTGCCCTGGTCATCTCGGCCCGAAGGCTGCGGCCCTATTTCCAGGCACACTCCATCCGAGTGGTGACTGACCATCCCCTCCGCAATATTTTGAGGGGGTGGAGCATTCTGGTAGGCTGGCCAAGTGGTCGGTGGAGTTGAGCGAGTTCGACATCTCTTTCGTCCCCCGCCTCTCGATCAAGGCTCAAGCGATGGCCGACTTTTTGGCCGATTATGTGATTGAGGTGGCGGAGGAAGAGCTCACTCGTCCGACTCCATGGAAGGTGAAGGTAGATGGCGCCTCGAGGAAGGCATTCCCTGGGGGTGGGGGTGATCTTGGAGAGCCCCCAGGGAACTAGAATTGAGCAGACGGTAGTGGTGCACTTCCCATCACTAACAATCAGGCCGAGTATGAGGCCGTGATAGCAGGGCTGCGCCTGGCCAGGGAGCTAGGGGTGCTGGACGTGGAGGTCCTTACCGACTCCATGGTGGTAGCTTCCCAGATCAACGGGGAGTTTGAGGCAAGAGAGCCTACCCTGCGACTATACTTAGCTAAAGTGAAGGGGGTCATTGGCACATTCCAAACTTTTTCTATCCGACACGTGCCCCGGGAGGAAAATGAACAGGTCGACCAACTAGCGAAGCATGGTCCCCGGGTGGGGGGAACTATCACCGACCTATTCCGCCCTTCCATCGAATAGGGAGAGCTCATGGAGATAGACCAGCGGCCCTCGTGGATGGACTCGGTCACGACTTTCCTCTCCACGGGAGAGTATCCAGAGGGGGTGGACAAGAAGAAGCTCAGGTACAAATCGGCGTACTACCTCCTCCGGGACGGGCAGTTGTACAGGAAGACTCTCTCGGGGATGTTGGCTTGTTGCGTGGCCGAGGGGGAAGTACAAAGAATTTTGGGAAGAAGTCCACTCCGGGGAGTGTGAGAGTCACTCCGGGAGTCGGACCCTGGAAGGAAGGATCGTCAGGCAAGGGTATTTCTGGCCCACCCTAGGCCGCGATGCGACAGAGTTCGCGAGAAGATGCCACAAGTGTCAGCTGTTTGCCCCCCTCCAGCTACAGCCGGCTCAGTGACTCAAAAGTATCACAGCCCCCTGACCTTTTGCGATTTGGGGAATGGACTTGGTCGGACCGTTCCCCCAGGCCAGTGGGCAGAGGAGGTTCCTACTGGTGATGATTGATTATTTCTCCAAGTGGATGGAGGTGAAGACATTGGCCAAGGTGACTTCCCAGGTCATCAGGAACTTTGTTTGGGGGAGATCATCTGCCGTCACGGGCTGTCCCCAGGCCATTGTCACGGACAACGGGCCTCAGTTCGCCAGCGCAAAATTCACCAGCTTTTGCGGGCAGCTCGGGATCGACCTCAGTTTTGCCTCGGTTCACCACCCCAGGAGCAACGGGCAGGTGGAGGCCGCAAACAAGATCATTGTTAACCTCCTAAAGAAGAAAGTCAAAAATCTGAAAGGAAGCTGGGTGGAGCAACTTCCCGCGGTTCTCTGGGCCCTGAGGACCACCCCCAACACAGCAACAGGGGAGACTCCTTTCAAGCTCTCCCATGGGTGCGAGACGGTACTCCCCGTGGAATTTGAAGTTCAAACGCCTCGAGTCGTCGCAGCCGGGGGAGGCAGGGAAGAATGACAAGCCGAGAACGAGGAAGAGCTGCGGCTCTCTCTTGACATGGTGGAGGAACTGCGGTACCTTTCCGCCATCCGACAAGAAGAGGTGAAGTGGAGGATGACTAAGTACTTTGACAAGCACGTCAGAGTCAAACAGTTTGCAGAGGGGGACTTGGTGCTGAAGAAGGTGGACGCAGCAGGAAGGTCGGCAACCGTGGGAAGCTCAACCCCAGCTGGGAAGGTCCGTTCATTGTAAAAGAAGCACTGAGGTCAGGAGGGTATCGACTCCGAAATGTGGAGGGCGAGACCCTAAGTCTCACCTGGAGCGGTGATGACTTGAAGCGTTTTTATCCTTGAGACATGTAAGTGATGTTTTGTTCTTAATAAAATCTCTTGATATATCAATTCTGCTGCGTTAATTCATACGATAGGATGTATTCATTTGATAGACCCCGAGCAGATCCCGCTGTCAGGCTCTCACCTAGCTGACAGGGCTGGATGTCACTCGGTGTTAGCCTTGGACCCCGAGCAGATCCCGCTGTCAGGCTCTCACCTAGCTGACAGGGCTGGAAGTCACTCGATGTGTCAACCTTGGACCCCGAGCAGATCCCGCTGTCAGGCTCTCACCTAGCTGACAGGGCTGGATGTCACTCGGTGTCAGCCCTGGACCCCGAGCAGATCCCACTGTCAGGCTCTCACCTAGCTGACAGGGCTGGATGTCACTTGGTGTCAGCCTTGGACCCCGATCAGATCCCGCTGTCAGGCTCTCACCTAGCTGACAGGGCTGGAAGTCACTCGATGGTGTCAACCCTGGACCCCGAGCAGATCCCGCTGTCAGGCTCTCACCTAGCTGACAGGGCTGGATGTCACTCGGTGTCAACCCTGGACCCCGAGCAGATCCCGCTGTCAGGCTCTCACCTAGCTGACAGGGCTGGAAGTCACTCGATGTCAACCTTGGACCCCGAGCAGATCCCGATGTCAGGCTCTCACCTAGCTGACAGGGCTGGATGTCACTCGGTATCAGCCTTGGACCCCGAGCAGATCCCGCTGTCAGGCTCTCACCTAGCTGACAGGGCTGGAAGTCACTCGATGGTGTCAACCTTGGACCCCGAGCAGATCCCGCTGTCAGGCTCTCACCTAGCTGACAGGGCTGGATGTCACTCGGTGTCAACCCTGGACCCCGAGCAGATCCCGCTGTCAGGCTCTCACCTAGCTGACAGGGATGGAATGTCACTCGGTGTCAACCTTGGACCCCGAGCAGATCCCGCTGTCAGGCTCTCACCTAGCTGACAGGGCTGGATGCCACTCGGTGTCAACCCTGGACCCCGAGCAGATCCCGCTGTCAGGCTCTCACCTAGCTGACAGGGATGGATGTCACTCGGTGTCAACCTTGGACCCCGAGCAGATCCCGCTGTCAGGCTCTCACCTAGCTGACAGGGCTGGATGTCACTCGGTGTCAGCCTTGGACCCCGAGCAGATCCCGCTGTCAGGCTCTCACCTAGCTGACAGGGCTGGAAGTCACTCGATGGTGTCAACCCTGGACCCCGAGCAGATCCCGCTGTCAGGCTCTCACCTAGCTGACAGGGCTGGAAGTCACTCGATGGTGTCAACCTTGGACCCCGAGCAGATCCCACTGTCAGGCTCTCACCTAGCTGAACAGAGCTGGATGTCACTCGGTGTCAGCCTTGGATCCCGAGCAGATCCCGCTGTCAGGCTCTCACCTAGTTGACAGGGCTGGAATGTCACTCGGTGTCAGCCTTGGACCCCGAGCAGATCCCGCTGTCAGGCTCTCACCTAGCTGACAGGGCTGTATGTCACTCGGTGTCAGCCTTGGACCCCGAGTAGATCCCGCTGTCAGGCTCTCACCTAGCTGGCAGAGCTGAAGTCACTCGGGGAAGTCCTACACTCTCCAGATGGTGTCTAACAAGCTTGACATTTCTTCTAAGAATAAGAGAAGAGAGCTCTGTATGGGCGAGTCCGGGCTCGCCAACTCAGCTCGGCCTCGGCAGAAGGGTGGCGAGCCGGGCCCTTGGACCTCGCTGAAGGGAGGCGGATCCCTCCAGGACGCTTCGCCCCCCACTTTGTTTTACTTGGAAAATTTGGTGAATTTGGTCTTATATCGATAAGGTTATGGGTAGCTCACGAGCGAGCTGGGGGTGGTGCGTCCAGTGCGACGAGTAGTCTATCCCGGATCATCTAGGATTCAACAAGCTCTCAAAATGTACTCTCAGGAACGAGCTCTAACAACTATCCTACTCGCAAAATCTATCTACGCGAGGTCGCCAAAGGAAGGGCTCACGAGCAAGCAAGACACAACAAAGATACAGAAAAAAAGATAGAAAAGATGAACAAAGGGCATATCAAGAATGTATTTAATTAAAAGGTCATAGTTACATGTGGAGCTCGCCTCAGCAAGATTACAAAAAAGAAAAAAAAATATATACATGATCATCCTTTGCCCCCCTCGCCGGACTGATGATCCTCCCCCCCTCCGCCGGACAGGTCCTGGAAGCCCTTCCCGAAGAGCGCGTCAATGCTATCCTCCTTCTCGCTGTGGCGGCGTCGCCGGGAACAGGCTCGGCATCAGGTCCCGGACTGAGATCTCCCCGCAACCCTCCACCAGCACTCCTGTATCCTTCATCATCTGGAGGGTACATTCGGCGGTTTGGATCGAGTTGATCCGCAGCCTCTCAGCGACGTCAGCCTCGTCGAAGATCCTCGGGCTCTTGTAGGGGAAGGTGGGCTCGACGTCGCGAGCCGGGAAGAAGATCTCCGCCTGGCGGCGGACCTCGCGGCTGAGGCTCGTGTTCTCCTCCATCAACTTCGCGTTCGTCCCCTCCAGCTCGGCAAGGCGGGCGCGCAGCTGGCCGATCTCCTCTTCCTGCCCGGCGGCGCGAGCCCGCAACTCCCCCGCGGCCTTGGCATCCTGATAAGAAAGGAAGTACATTAGCAACAACGCGGAAAATTCTAAGGGAAAAGGATAGGCAACAGCCCGATACTTACCAGTCCGCCGGCGGCTTGGGTGAGAAGATTCTCAGCAATGTCGAGCTGCCTCGCCAGGTCGACAGCCTTGTCCTTGGCGACGTCGCGAGCTTGCTCGGCCTTCTGGAGGAGGTTGCTGAGGTTGAAGCTGCGGCGGACCACCATGTGGTGGAGCTCCATGGCTCGCATATGGGCCTGCAGGCCCTCATGGCCCAGCTGTCGCAGGGTGACGCCCTTGTAGGTCTCGACGTCCTCGCGGCCATATAGGCCAAAGCCAAGTGCATAGGCATGACCGGTGGCGGGCTCGCGGTCAGCCCAGGAGGGGTGGAGGGTAGATATGGAGACTCGGTGGGCCAGCTCGTCCCACTGTACCATAGGCTTGCCCTCCGAGTCCTTCCACCTCCCCCAAAAGCCGAAGAGGGAGTGTTCCTTCGGCGCGGCGGGCTCGTGAGCCGCTTTCTTCGCCGCGGGGGGAGCAGAGGTCGCCGCGGGAGGAGCAGGGGTCTCGCCACCTCCCTGCTTCTTGCTGGTGATCTCTTTGAGCGGGCTCTCCGGCGACCCATCGGGGATGACCTCGGGCGAGCTCATGTATTTGGGGCTTTGTTGATGATGTTGATGTTGTTTCGCCCGAGGAACCACCATGGCTCTCCTCATCTTTTTTGGTAATTGTTGGCGATGGGGCGGGCTCGACCCCGCATCCTCAGGTCGCCTCTTGCTGGAGGAGGGTTTGAAGAGAGCCGCCTCGTCTCGGCAGGCCGCCGCCGCTGCCTTCTCGCGAGCGAGAGGGTCCGCATACAACCCCGAGTCCGCAAACGGCGGGTTCACGGGGATTAGCCGCTCCCCTGCATATAAATAACTTGGAAAAATTAGAAGATTTCCATGACAATATGACGAGCTCGGCAATGGGGAGAAAACAATACCTTCGCCGGGCAGAACGGGGCGGAGCGAGTCGAGGCCCCTTCGCAGAAAGGCGACCTCAAAGTCCTTGTGGAGGAAGAACTTGTGGAGATCGGCATCGTTGCCGGACACGGCCGGCGGGAGGTAGACCTCCTCGGCCTTCTGCTTGGGGGGAGAAAGGGATGTTGCCAAGATCGCCCTTGATGAAGGCGATTTTCGTCATCCAATTATGGTGCTTGTTCGCGATCTCGCGAACCTTGATCAGCGAACCCATGAAGTAGGCAACGCCATCCGGCGTCGCCTTGTAGGAAAAGAGTTTCCTGAACACCGTCAGGTTGAACTCTATCCTCTCTCGCCAGAGGTAGCTCGCGAACGCCACCATCATGGACGATGACGTTCGAGTTCAGCTGCGCGGGCACCGCGCCGTAGTACTTCAAGATTTGGCGGATTTCCGGCCAGAGGGGGAGTCGCAGCCCCACCTCAAAGTGCGAGATGGGGAAGGCGAGTTCGTCGTCATAGAAGGAGTTGATGGCCTCCCCCTCCCTGGGTCGGCGCGCCTCAAAGCCGTGCGACACATGGTCGCCGACAAATTCAGCGAGCTCGGCCTCGCTGGTGCTTCCCTCAAAGAAGCAGTAGTCTCTGAAATGCTGGGAACATTTGGTGTGGCCGTCGGCGTCTGGATTGGTCTTGCCCATGCTCGCAAGAAGGGGTGGAGCGCGAATATGAAAGAGAGAAGCGCGGAAAGAGAGAGAAAGAGTAGGCAGTTAAGACGGCAGTACGGGGTTGGTGGTGGGGGGGGGGGGGGGGGGGCTATTTATAGAAAACGAAATCTGGGGCCAAGCTGTCCAATCGGCCCAGCTCGCCAACCCCCAGCTCGCCGACCTCCGGCGCGTTCCACCTCAGGCCAAGATAAATAAGAAGCAATATATTTATTATTACTCAAATACCACACATCTAAGAATGTATTTATTATAGCAATCAAGTGCAGGAATAAAGAAGAAGGACGCGCGGGCAGGAGGGAACCAGGAGGCGAGTGCCGGTCGGCTCGGCAAGGGAGCCGCCTTCTATCTACCTCGGCCTCGCATCCCCTCCCCCCAGACTGCCGCGCGCGGAGAAGCTCGCGGATCCTCCTCGAATTCCTCTGCGCCACCGAGAGGCCGTCGTCGATCTCATCCAGAAGTCGGGAAGGAGACGTCAACTCGCCAGCCTGGCCGCTTCGCACCTCGTCAGCGAGACGCACGTAGTCGCGTTGTAACGCCTCATTGACTTCCTGCACCTCGCGCAGCCCGCACACAAGTTTCTTGAAGAGCTTGACCCCACTCCTCGTCACCTCGTCTTGCTCCACTTCAGGACCTAAGTAAGAGTCCAGCGAGCTCGGGTATGGGAGGAGAGAGTAGTGGGCTGCCCGCGAAGACTCCTCGGCCGCGGATTGGCTGGGGGAACTTTGAAGACAGAAACATCAGCAAGGGGAGGTGTGCTGGAAAATCACGTGACAAGAATTCAAGGCCAAATTTACCTGACGAGCTCGGCATCTCCAAGGAGGTGCGGGGAGGGACAAACCTCAGGTCCTTCCCGCGGCCTGGGCCGCGCGTTCCCGGTGAGAGGAGCTCGAATCCCGGGATGGGGATGGTTTCCACACCCGCCCCCGTAGTCACGACAGCTCGCTGAGGGGAGGGGCGCGCACCGGCGAGTTCGGCTTCTACGAGCTCACCCCCAAGGTCCCGGGGGGGGGGGGGGGGTGGGCGGGTCCCGGGGACGGTTCTCCGGAGTTATGAATCGCGAGTCCCCAAGTGTGGTCTTGACTCTCTGGGTGGAGTCTCGCGGCGTGGCGCCCCCCATGCCATCAAGCTGGCTGTCCGGGCCGTCGCAGAGGACAACAATATTCTTGCCCTTTTCAGGGGCAGGCAGAGTGGAGGAGCCGGTCCCATGCTCTAAGGTGGTTCTCAGGTCATCATAAATGGGCTCGGCCGCTTGAGGAAACAGTTTCACCCTTTTGGAGTTGGGCTCGGCCGAGTCACCCTGCGGGGCACCGGGCGGAACCGCAGTCAGGGCAGCTACGCGAGCAGCTGAGGTCTGGCGAACCCGCGCGATCTGCTCTTGGATCTCCTTTGGGATCGGCATCTCGGCAGGGCTAGAGCACATGGAATGACAAGAGTCAGGCAGGTATGCAGGTGTATATATATAGCCACAGGTGGACCCCACCCGAAGATTCTCCCTGGTTCACCCCGCACTCGCCGAACACTTGGGGTTAGATGTTTCTTTCCGAGCTTTGCGAAACTCAAAAAAAACGGGGATTATGTACAACCCCGTATCCGGCGAGTGAGGTCGCCAGGAACCAGACCGACCGGTTCAGATCGCCCAGACAGCAGGCGAGCTCGGCAGGGAAATCTGAAGGCAGCAGGCGTGCTTGGCAGGGAAGTCTAAAGGCCGAGCTCGGCATTCATCGACCCCGAGCTCGGCATTCGCTGGGCTAAGCCCGGGCTTCGTCGAGCTGAGCTCGACTAATGAGGACAGATCGAAGAGCCAGCACAGTAGCCAGCTCGCACTCGCCCTATGGAGCTCGGCGGACAGTAGGCGAGCAGAACCTTCAGGGGTAGCCGAGCTCCTCAGCTCGCCCAGGTCTATGAGGTACTTTTTACTATTTTGCCCCCGCTGGCCTGCCCATAGCCTTTCAGAACAGCGGAGTTACGCTGTTGGCAGGCCAATCTGGACTGCATATAGCCGTTCAGAACAGCGGAGGTTGGCTATTTGCAGTCCGTTTTCAGAAATCTATAAATAGGACCCAAAGGGTACCTCAGAAAGCATGCTTCTTGCTCCCTCTCTCCAGCGCTTTCTGAGGATAACTTAGCTCGGCCTTTGGCTAAGGAGGGGAAGCGCTCTAAGATCTTCCGGGTGTGGTGGGTCCTCCCCGCCGAGCCCTTGGGTCAGTTCTTCATTGTTTCCCTTGTTGTTTTGTTTGCAGGAGCGAAGTAGGTGCGCGATCGCCCCTTCCCAAGGGTGAACTGCACAAGAGACCGTTTTTCGGTTTCAACAATGAAGGCTCAAACGAAATCAAAAATGGGCTAAATAATTTTCATGCTCCTAATTCTTAAGCATAGGTTTTGAAAAATTTCGAATAGAATAATTCATAGATAACAAATAGAGACTAATGAAATTATCATGAATATAACAATAATAAACGTCTAGGATAATTCACATCTACTACATTAATTCAAAGTTAATATTACAAAATTTTTAAACACCAAAAGAAAAATAGTGGATGAAGAATTTTTAAGAAAGTAAAAAAAATAAAAGAAGAAAATCATAAAAAAGTGCAAGATTTAATTTTTTTTCAAATTGATATGTTACATAGAATTAGAAACACATATGACCAACAATTTACTCGTAAAACATAATTAAGAAGAGGATTAAGAAAAATTAAAACTGGCTAATTTTATATAAAAGATTTTGAGAATAACAAAACATAAAGCAAAGAGTACTATTAACTATACCGCAATTAGTCTAAACTACAATTAAAAAAAACTCTTTTTTTATTTATATATATTTTTTGAATTTTTGAAATATTAGTAAAAGGAAAAAATAAATAAATAACTTAATATATATATAATATAATATATTTTTTTAGTGTTTAAAAACAAAGAGAAAATATTTTTGAGATTTTCAAAGTTTTATAATTTTTTTTTTGAAATTTTCTATAATAAGGAAAGACTTAAATGAGAAAAGACTCCCCCATACTTAAAATTAAACATTTCTCCAATGTTTAAAGCTAACTATGAAGAGGAAAAAGATAAAAGACTGGAGGGGGAAAAGATGACTTCCCTGCTAGCGAAGGAGGGGAAGACCGCAACTAAAATCTTGCAGAAAATTGTTAATACAACGAAAAAAATATAATAAAAAGGATAACTACGAGGTCCCTCCCACAAGCGTTTTGTTTAAGGTCGTGAGCTTGACCCACATGACGACGAAAGATTATAAATTGGGGAGCGTGAGGGCCTCGATTTTCCCTTCCACCAGATCGCCCGCAAGGTAGAGTTTTAAACGATGACCGTTGACTTTAAACGAGCCTTTCTCTGGGTGAGAGATATGAACGGTCCAATATGACCAAACCTCTTTGACTTCAAAGGGGCCGGACCATCGAGTCTTTAATTTACCCGGAAAAAGCTTGAGGCGGGAATTGTATAAAAGGACAATATCGCCGGGCGCAAGTATTTTCGGACTTTTGATTTTTCGATCGTGATAGAACTTAGAATGTTCCTCATAAAATTTATTACTCTCATAAGCATTCGCACGTCATTCATCGGGTTCATTTAGTTGAAATTTCCTACTTTTGGAGGCTAAGTTCAACTCAAGATTTAAAAATTTTAGAGCCCAAAAAGCATGATACTCTAACTCTACCGGTAGATGACATGCTCTGCCGTAGACTAATCGATATGGCGTACAATCGATGACGGTCTTGTATGCCGTATGATACGCCCATTGCGCGTCGTCGAGTTTAACAGACCAATCTTTCCTATTTATTGACACAGTTTTTTCTAATATGCACTTAATCTCTCGATTCACTACCTCAACTTTGGCCGCTCGTTTGGGGGTGATAGGCGGTGACGAGTTTGTGCGTGACTCCATACTTAGATAAGATTTTTGTGAACTGAGCATTGCAGAAGTGTGTACCCCTATCACTCACTATCGCGCGGGGCGTGCCGAAGCGAGAAAATAATTTTTTTAAAAAAGTTAACGACAACTCTCGCATCATTGGTGGGGAGAGCTTGCGCTTTCTCCACTTGGAGACGTAGTCAACCGCCACTAAAATATAACGATTATTGGAATGAGGTAAAGGGCCTACAAAATCAATACCCATAAATCAAAGATTTCGTATTCTAAAAATAAATTTTGGGGCATCTCGTCACGACAAGAGGTGTTACCTGCCCGCTGACAGCTATCACAAGAACTTACAAAAGTGTGAGCATCCTTGAAGAGAGTGGGCCAATAAAAGCCCGCCTCTAGCGTATTCCGCGCGGTCCGGTTGGCTTGATAATAGCCCCCGGTCGGCCCCTCATGGCAGTGTCGTAAGATTTTCACACCCTCTTCGTTCGAGACGCATCTCCGCACTACTTGATCCGCGCAGACGTTAAAGAGAAAATGGTCCTCCCAAAAGTAGTTTTTCAAATCAGAACAGAATTTCTTCTTTTGTTGGGTTGAAAAATCTTTCGGGAGGACCCGCACAATTAAATAGTTGGCGTAATCTGTGAATCAAGGGGTGAGAGAAGTTTTTATCTTATTAATAGCCAAGAGGCGCTCCTCAGGATATCTATCATCTATGTTGAATTCTTCCAGCACTTTCGCGGTTCGGTTTTCTAATCGAAAGAGGTGGTCGACATTCAAATTTTCGGCCCCCTTCTTATCTCGGATCTCTAAGTCGAACTCCTGCAGGAGGAGGATCCATCGAAACAAGCGGGGCTTGGCGTTGGTTTTTGCTAGTAGTTATTTAAGGACGGAGTGGTCGGTAAAAATGATGACTTTTGATAGCGTTACGTAGGATCTAAACTTATCGAAAGCAAAAACAACGACCAGTAGTTCCTTTTCCGTAGTGTAATTGGCCTGTGTGGCTGTGAGCGTTCTGTTAGCGTAGTAGATCGGGTGAAAATATTTGTTAACGCGCTGTCCTAATACGGCTCCTATAACAATATCGCTCGCGTTACACATGATTTCGAATGGAAGACCAATCCGATGCTACTAAAATAGGAGAATTGATAAGTTTTTCTTTAATAAAATTAAACGCTTCTACGCACTCGCTATCAAAAATGAAAGAAGATTTTTTTCCAAGAGGTGAGTTAGCGGTTTCGTTATTTTAGGAAAGTTTTGGATGAACCGTCGATAAAAACTTGCGTGACCTAAGAAACTCCTAACAGATTTTACGTTTGTTGGTTGAGCAAGTTTTTCGATAATTTCAACTTTGGCCTTATTGACCTCCATCCCCTTGACGAAAATTTTATGACCGAGAACCAAACCCTATCAGACCATGAAGTTGCATTTTTCCCAGTTTAACACTAAATTTGTTTTTCGCATCGTTGAAAGACTCGATCTAGATTTTCCAAGCAATTTTGAAATGAGCTTCCGAACACGAAAAAATCATCCATGAATACTTCCATAATATCTTCTACAAGCTTGCCAAAGATTGCCAACATACATCTTTGGAATATAGCTGACGCATTACAGAGGCCAAACGACATTCTTCGATATGCGAAGGTGCCGAAGGGGCAAGTAAAAGTCATTTTCTCCTCGTCTTCAGGGGAGATAGGGATTTGAAAAAAACCCGAAAGGCCGTCCAAAAAACAATAGAATGGATGACCCGAAAGACGCTCTAAGATTTGATCGATGAAAGGTAGCGGGAAGTGGTCTTTTCGGGTGACATCGTTTAACTTTCGGTAGTCGACGCACACACGTCAACCCGTAACAGTACAGGTTGGAATCGTTTTGTTGTTTGGTTTGCCACAACCGTTATACCGCCCTTTTTGGGCACGACTTGTACGGGGCTCACCCACGTACTTTCCGAGATAGGGTAGATAATTTCGGCATCCAGAAGTTTTATTACCTCAGCCTTAACGACATCCCACATGTTTGGGTTAAGTCGTCGTTGAGGCTGGATAGTTCTGCGGGAGTTATCCTTGAGAAAAATTTTATGTATGCCAAAAAGATGAGTTTATCTCCCTTAATATCTGAAATCTTGCTTGCAATTGCATGACGATGTTTGTTTCAAACTTCCACTAATTCAGAAGTCTCTGAATCGCTTAGGGCGGAAGAGATAATGATAGGAAGTTTCAAATTTCATTCGAGAAATACATACTTCATGGTGATCGGGGAGTTGTTTTAGTTCAAGGACTGGTGGTTCTTCGTAGGATGTTTTAATTTGTAAATCTTTCGAATCGAAGGGTTCGAAAGGCGAATTGGTCGACATTTCCTCAAGGCAAAATAAATTTGCCAAATCCAAATCGTCTAACGTTGAGGAAAGCAGTTGTGAAAGAGAAGAACAGTCTTCTTCAAACAAGGCTTCCAAGTTAAAGTAGGAATCATCTTTTGATAAGGAGTTCCGCATTGAGGGATTAATATGAAAGGTAACTTCGTCGTTTCCAACCCGAAGGAGGAGTCAACCGTTACTTACGTCAATTAATGCACGAAAGGTGGCGAGGAAGGGGCGACCTAGTATAATTGGTACCTCAACGTCCTCCTCGATGTCAAGGATGACGAAGTTTACCGGGAAGATAAACTTGTCAACCCTGACCAGAACGTCCTCCACTACCCCAATCAGATACTTTATCGAGCAATTCGCTAGTTGGATGCTCATTTTCGTTGGGCTTGGGACACCCAATTATAGTTTTTTGAAAAGAGAGAAGTGCATCAAATTGATGCTGGCGCCTAGGTCCGCTAGGGCGTGCTTTATTAATAGATTGCCAAAGAGGCACGAGATGGAGAACCGCCCTGGGTCATTTAGTTTCGGTGGCAATTTGTTAAGGAGAACTGCCGAGCATTCCACGTTGAGGGAAACATGCGAAATATCTTCAAGTTTCTTTTTGTTAGAAAGCAGCTCCTTAAAGTATTTTGCGTATTTCAGCATTTGTGAGAGTGCCTCGCAGAAAGGGGACATTGATTTGAATTTGTTTTAATATTTGTAAAATTTTTTTATACTGCTCGTCTTCTCGCTTGTTATTAATTTTTGAAGAGTAAGGTATATGCGAGCTAGAAATATACGACGTACTTGAAATATTCAGCGATTTTGAAATTGAAGGTGTAGGGGTCGGAGTCGAAATGTGTACCTTAGGCTCAACCCGTTTTGGGGAGGTTACCTCGCCGTTGCGAAGGGTTATGACATTAGCATTTTCTCTTGAGTTCGACTTTGTGTTTCCTGGCAGAGTCCCTTGTTGTCGCTCGGAAAACATCTTTGCTAGACGGCCCACTTGATTTTCCAAGCTTTTAATTGACCCGGTGATGTTCCTGATATTAGATTTGTGTGTGGCAACATACTTGACGAAGACCTCTTTAAGCGCAGAGGGCTTTGGCGGTTGCGATGGAAAATCGGGTGGATTTAAATTAGGGGGGGGGGGGAGCTAGATTAAAAGAAGGATTTAGATTTTGAGGGCGTTGAGCATTCCCTTGGTTGCTCCATGAGAAATTTGGACGGTTCCTATAACCCGCATTATAGGTGTTGTTATACGGAGCGTTATTCGAGTTATAGCAAGGCCGATGCGAGTTTCCCATGAAGTCAATGTGTTCTTCAAAATTAACATTATTATTATTTGCCCAAGGAGGAGTGGCGGAGGAAGTAGTCATCTCCGCCACTTGCTTAGTTAGGCGCTCAATTTGGAGGGCTAGATTTTGTGGGCGTTGAGCATTCCCTTGGTTGCTCCATGAGAAATTTGGATGGTTCCTATAACCCGCATTATAGGTGTTGTTATACGGAGCGTTATTCGAGTTATAGCAAGGCCGATGCGAGTTTCCCATGAAGTCAATGTGTTCTTCAAAATTAACGTTATTATTATTATTTGCCCAAGGAGGAGTGGCGGAGGAAGTAGTCATCTCCGCCACTTGCTTTGTTAGGCGCTCAATTTGGAGGGCTAGATTTGAAGTCGCGTCAATTTCAAAAATTCCTGCTGGCTTAACCGGCCGCATACGAGGCACGTTCCATTGGTACATTCATGGCCATTTTCTCAACAAGCTCTTGAACGACCTCAGGAGTTTTGTTATTTAACGTCCCTCCAGCGGCCGCGTCGATCATTTGTCTTGTTTGGAAATTTAAACTATTATAGAAGATTTGCACTTGTTGTCAAGTGGGAAGTGCGTGGTGCGGGCATCTACGCAATGGTTTCTTGAAGCGCTCCCACGTGCCGTAGAGAGTTTCCGAGTCTATTTGCATATAGGATGCAATATCAGTGCGTAATTTGGCGGTTTTCGCAGGAGGGAAATACTTTGTAATGAATTTTTCTGCCATCTCGTCCCATGTAGTGATGGATCATCTAGGAAGAGAACCCAACTACTACTTGACCTTTGACTGTAAGGAGAAAGGAAAAAGACGTAATCGAATGACGTCATCCGTGACTCTATTGATTTTGAAAGTATCGTAAATCTCGAGAAAATTCGAAAGATGGCAATTTGGATCCTCGTCCGGAAGACCATCGAAGGTCACCGACTGCTGCACCATTTGTATAATGCTGGACTTGATCTCAAAGTTATTGTTCGCCACCGCGGGGCGAACAATACTTGATTGTGTACCCTCCAGATTTGGCTGCGCATACTAGGACATGGTCCTTTGCTGGGCCTCATCTACGTTGGGCGGATTAGGATCCATAGTTTCTGTGACAGTGTCTCCGATTGATTCTTCGATGCCCAATTGCGATTCCTGATCACGATAACGGAGGCGACACAAAATGGTGCGCTCTATCTCAGGATCAAAAGGAATATTCGAAGAGATTTCTCGGGTCGTACACTAAAAAGAAAGAAAAGCGAGGAGAGAAATAAAGGGAAAATAAAAAGAAACCGATAAAATTAATAACTATCATCTTTTCAAAATATCAAAACTAAAGTCCCCGACAATGGCGCTAAGAACTTGATATGTAAAATTATAGAATTGGTGTTGAGAGAAGAAGAGGTGTTTTATGAAAGAGAGAAGAGGGGTTGGAAATGAGGTTGATAATATTTTCCGATTCTCTATCCGATAAAGGCAAGTGTACCTTATCGTTTATAGTATAGGATATTTAAGTTCAATATCAAAGTCGTATTTCCCCGGGCGGATTGATTACTTCTACTTTGAGTAGTTACTATTATTCTATCGAATGATTGTTTGGGTTGATTTACTTGACTAAATTGCACGTTATCAAAAAAGGTTAAAATTTATGGAGAGGAGATTAGTACTCGATTTTGAATCACTTCAGCATAAGGTAATCAAAATGAAATTTCAAACTAAATCTTAATAAAGTAAAATGCAACTTGACCGTGGGGGGTTCCTGAAGTTTGAACACGCTCATCTCGGAGAAATGCCAAACTGAGTTTAGGAAGATCCAAACGAACTCTCGTCCCATATTCGGATGCCTAAAGCTCACTTTAAGTGGTGAACCCCGCTATTGGATTTGACTCAAATCCGGGAGATTTACGTCATTCTCTCTCGAGAGGTGCGTTCAACTCTCTTTACTCTTGGACGATCAATTCAGACTACGAGTCTCTCGGCTAGCCAATAATGAAAATCTAAGTGAAGACTATATATCGATAATATAATCCCACTATATTTAAATCAAGATTCAAGAGTAAATCGAAGGTCAATATTTTAAAAAGAGAAAGAAAGATAAAACATCATAACTTGATCAACTCATTCTCAGATCATCGCGATCGAGTACTAATAATGATTTAGTTACTCATGGTGGATGGGTAAGAGAGAAATAGGTAATGGAAATTCATGAAAAACTAAATAAGAAAGGAGGAGAAAGAGAGTTTTTAGTACTAAAAAGAAAGAGAGTTACAAGTTGAAATAAAAACTACAATTGCATGAAATAAAGTCTAGTTGCGTAGTAATTCCACACTATTAAGACATTACAAGCTTACTACAAGAAATTGCATGAAAAGTAAAACAGAAAGAACTTGAAAAGAGAGTGAAATTAAGAACAAATACACGAAGAAAAACAAGTAGCTAAGTTAATAAAATAATTAACAAGTAGCTAAGAACAAATACTTGAAAAGAGAGTGAAATTTAGAACAAATACACGAAGTAATTCCACACGAAGAAATTTACTTTTAATGCTTTTATTGCAAGGAAAAAAAATAAAAAAGCAGTCTTTCAATTTTTTTAGAGTTGTTTCAAATAATTATGGATATTTTCTTTCAAAAAAAAATAACTATATTATTTTTCTGAGTTAAAAAGTATTTCCAGTTAAGATCTATAGTTAAAAAAGAGATTTTTTTTTGTTATCATACTCTTTCAAGTTCAAAAAATATATTATCTCTTATTAAAAAATATGGGGTAACTAAGTTAATAAAATAATTAATTTTCTCAAATATTTTAACATTAATATATCCTCTCATTAAAATATTCATCTATTTTAAATATTCAAGCATTTGTTTTTTAATATACGTGGATTTAGAGAGTAGAATAAGAGATTTAAATGTTCAAATAATTTTTTTTATTGGAAATGATAGTCTCTCACCACTAGTATAAGACCTCACATAAAAGGGTTGCACGCCTCAGGTAGCAAAATTTAGGCTCCTATGCAATTATGGCAAAGCACTTACTTACACCTAAAGAGAACCTTAACCCTAATCGCTTAGTGCCTACACACCCAAGCGATTTTAATGGGCTTGTTGGGCCTGAGGATTGTCTAGAGTGGTATTAAGAGTATGAGATATTTCATGAGTGGAGTCAGATTTTCATGAGTATGCAAGTTGACTATGTGACCCATAAACTTAAGGTACCCGCATTAGAGCGGTGTAAACAACTTGAATGAATACGAGATAAGTTATGGCTGCCTTTTGTCACTACCTTGGTTGAGTTTATAATGGTGTTGCACAATCACTATGTTTCCTCTTCCTACCTCCAAATTATATACCGTAGATTCCATAATCTATAACAGAGGGGTTTATCAGTGGACAAGTGCACTAGAGAATTTCAAGTCTGTCAGTCTAGGCTAGATATTCAAGAGGGAGATATGATTATCGTATCCCGTTAACTGCATGAGTTGCACTATTTCATTAGGGACCAACTAAAGTTGCACAATTATCCCGATTTAGACGAAGTTTTTAGTATGACCCGTAGAGTGAAGTCCAAATTTATGCCAACTTACAGACCTTTTTCTAGTCTCGCCATTGTCCCCACTTTTATGATCATAGATTCTCCTAGTCCTACCACCCCCATTAGCACCTTGGACTCACCTATCTCCACTATAACACTCCCTTCAGTCGTCGAGCATCTTCCCGAGCCTCGGCTCTAGGCAGGAGAGTTTCTTCCTCTTCATCCTATCATCCCGACTGAAATTGGGACTCCACTTTCCCCCACTATATCACAACCTTTAACCGCCAATTTTTTCCTAATCCCTTTCTCTAGGAAGAATAACTTGATAGTGACGTGTCATTCATCTTAGATGTCATATAGCCGAGCTCCGCTTTTCATCATTCTCCTAGGCTACTTCCATCACATATCCCAAAGCCTTCTCATATTGGACTTGAGGGTGACTCACCCTTGACATAAGAGACCTCACCTTATATTGATTTTGTATTTGGTGATCGCATCTTCATTAACTTTCAATATCCTTTAAGTATAGACGTGTCCGGCGAACGCTATTTTCAATTAATCAATATGTTTAGGAGCATTCATGTTTTAAGGATAGAGAACTCCAAAGATTTTCACTCCCAAGTAGGACACACTTTAAAGGATTTCTCTCAAAAAATTTAAAAGATATAGTTGGGATCAATATTAAATTTTGTAGCATTAGTCCAATTCTATCGGGTGATATGTTTGAGGTAGATGATTTTCGTCTAGCAGATGCTCGTAGGTGTCTGGCAGGAAAGTGTATGATGAGATATAAATTATTAATTCCACAAGTCGTCTGTGCTTACCGCTACTTTTCTTCTTTTATTTTCATTCTCACCCGTCTTTTGATTTTCGTCTCTTTGATGCTCTGATTTTTTTACTTATCATTTAAATATTATGCATAAAATTAATAATTCCATGATTGATTTTATCACCAGGGATTATATTTTTCCAAAGGAGATTGACTTTCTGCAATTTTTAGGAACAAGAGTTTGCTTACATGTCATGGGTTGCAGTGAAGGATCCTTCCTTTGCCCCACTAACTACCACATCCCAACCTTCTCCACACCACGTTTCTTTTTTAGATTTATCATGACAGAGTTTGCTTAGATCTTGGTTTAGCAACATGATGGTAACAGAGCAATGCCAAATTGATGTTTGAAATTTCTAGTTGTAGGCCACCATGCCCAATCACAGCCTCAACGGGGTCGAGCTCTTTCAACCCTAGGAGAAATGATGCAACCTACATTGCATTAATTTTACGTTATTCACATATGTATTGTGCATGCTTTCCACACTCCTTTATTTTTTTTCGTGCTCGTTGTTATGGCTTATTGGAGTGATCATCCAATAAGGTCTTGAAGAAAATGATCCCTCAATTATGTAATATGTTAATTAAGATAAACACAAAAAAAGATCAATTAAAATGAAATATATTCAAAAATAATATGGAAATCAAAATTAAGTTCTAATTTCAGAAATTATTTATGGTATGTAATATTAAGAAAGTAAATTCTTTAAAATTCTTCTATTTTGATCATTAGTAATTTCCTATCATAGGAATAATACAAGAAGGAAAAGAGCAGAAGTTTTATTCTCAAAATGGAGTGGTCATGTTACAACATGGAGGCCCTGCCGCATACCAAAGACTATATTAGAGTTCCCCCTCTCGAACCATGTCTTGTCTGTGTTTGGGTGAAGGCATATGAGGTCGCTCAAATCTAGGCGAGGTCCTCTGTAAGGTGTTTAGCTTTGCCCTCCACCAGGTACAATATGCCTTATTCATAGAGAACTAAGGTGGGAGCATCATGTGGTGAGTGGGTGAGTCCCCACCCCTACTGAGATCTGTGAGATCACTGATGAGCTCTACAAGCTTCTCTTGAGTCACCCGATTACTATTGGCCGGGAACTTGCGAGCTCTATGTGAGGGCCACGTGAGGTTGTTGTGCGCTGCATACGAGATCCTCGTGAGGTGGCTACTAGTTGTCTGTGAGGCAATTGCTGTCTTCAATGTTTGGATGCTCTCAAAATGTCTTCTTTTGGGCCTCAACAAAATGGGTCCTAGAAGATAAATTTTCTTTAATATGCTTACGTATCTTAGATATTATATATATATATATATAGGAAAATTTTAGGGAGAGAACAGTTCTCTCCCGAAGCATAGAAAACCGCCATCATGACCACATATCACATCGCACATGTATTAAAGAATGACGGTACAGTCATGATGTGTGGTCATGATGCGGTTCTCTATGCTTATGGAGAAAACTGGTTCTCCCCCTATAACTCCCCCATATATATATATATATATATATATATATATATATATATATATATATATCTAAAGTTAAAGATGAATACTTAAGATGGAGAAGTTCCTTATGATTGTGAAGAGGTTAACGGGTATCTTTAATACTTGAGGGTAATTTTATAAAACTGTGTTAGACCACCGATGTTGTATGGATAATTGTGTTGGACAATTAAAAAAATCATTTATATCCTCCTTGTGTGTACATAAATAGAATGCTAAGATGCAAGTGACAAAATTTGGAATAATAAGTTAAAGAATGACTATATTGGAAGAATTGTTGTAGGGATATCTATCGATTGTATGGTAATAAATGTATACTTTAGGTGGTTTTGACATATACATTGAATTGAAGGAAGTGCAGGATAAACTTATTGATGAATGATTGGGAAAGAGATTAACTTGCAATAATACTCGAGGAATTGGATATACTCACGAGGAATACTCGTGCCTAATTCCAGGAGGCTGGTTCCTACATGAAGTTCCTCTTGCAAGGAGATATCTCAAAACCCAAGCATAAAGATAACTAAATCTCCCAAGTCTCCTCCTTATATAGGGAGGGGGGGGGGGTCACATGCATATTACAACAGCACCCTTTCAAATTATAGATAAAGAATTGGCGACACAAATTTAGATGACACCACCATTGTAACATAGAAAATGATTTCAAAATGCATTCTGAATATAAATTTAACAGTTTAGGCAATATTTAGAGAAACGGATGTACACTAGGATTTCATAACGCTGACTCTAAACAACTAGTGTAACGCTATGTCGAGGCTCTTTTAAATATCTATTAAATTCCTACATCATTGAAGCCTCTTTATAAAGCTTGTATGAGTCTATTATGTCAAAGATTCCTTGATCTTTACTTCAATAAAGTAAAAGTGCTTCCCTCACTTATTATTCTCTGACACGCTTCTGTTGAAATGCTTTAGACAATTGAAATGCTAGAGAAAAAAGAGAACCTTCTGTTGAAGAAGGTTGCTGCTGAAGTTGAGAAGGCTAAAGAATTTACAAGAGCCAAGAACAAACGAGGTGCACTGTGTTCTCTTCAAGATAAAATTTTGATTGCTTCCTAGTTACAGACTTGAAATCATATTTGAACATATTGGTCCCTGCAAATTGCAATAAATTTTTTATTTTCTTACAGTAATTTCTTTTTAATACTGTTAGAAATATTCTTCACTAAGATATTGTGGTGTACTTGTTTTATTAGATGATATTTTTGCTTACTCTACATGTAATAAGAGAGTAAGAAATGATTATATTTGAGATTCAGTTGGAGTGTGTTATCGTCGATTAAAGATAAGTTAATCAGAACTCAATTTTGAATGTTATGAGCATGTACAGTGGATAGAATCAATGTGACTTATGTATATGTTAGATAATATAGAAGAAAACAATGTAAAGGCCCATTTATCTTCTTTCTCTTTTAGTCTCACATCTCCTGTGTAGGATTTTTTTTTCTCTCTCTCTTCTCCTATATATCTGTATTCTTTCTTGTATTTGAGGAATGAAGAAGTATCTATAAGGTTGGCCCATTGGTTTCTACATGGTATCAGAGGGACCGATCCTCCTTGGGCGGCCTCTCTTTTCTTAACCGCCTGCCTTGGGCGGTCTCCTTCCTCTCCTGCGGCCTCTGGAGGCCTGCAACATCTGTCTGTTCCTCTTCCTTAGACGCTCGGCTAACTGCGGCCTCTCTCTCTGATTCCGCTCCCTCTTCCTCTCCGTGGTTCCAACCTCCTCCTCGGGCTTCTTATAGCCTCCTTCCTCTCTTACTCGTGGGGTCCACTTCTCCCTGTAGCTCTTTTTCTGTCCGCTGCGAGCTCCTCCTGTTCGCTGCGGGCTGTCTTCCCTGCTCGGCTTCTTCCCTACCTTGCGGGTTTCTGCTCTACTCCAGACCGCGGTCTCTCTGTTCTTCCCGCCGCGAAGTGCTTCTTCCCGCCGCGGGCTCTCTTCTCGCGTGCTGTTCTGAAACCGCTGCGATTTCCCTTCTTGCGGCCTGCTCCAGTCCGCCGCGGCCTATATCTACTCGCGCCTTGTCGAGTTCCTCTCCTAGTCGCCGCGACCTGACCTCTCTTCCCGCGGTTTCTCTACCCGCGACGGTTCTTGCACCTGGTCGTGGCTTCTTCCCCTGCCGCTGGTGTACTCCCTTTGACCGTGCAGACTTCTTGTGTCCGGCTTCACATTGTGATCGGTTCATTGCTGCGGCCTGCCCTTCCTCATTGCTGCGGCCTGCTCCAGTTCGTTGTGACCTGTTGCTCCTTGCCGTTTGCTCTAGTCGCCGCGGCCTGCCCTTCAGGCTTCTTGCTCGTCCTCTTCCCAGCGGGCTCCTGCTTCTGTCCGCTGCTGCTGGCTGCTGCGGTCTGCCTATTCTCGCCGCTTCTCGGTTGTCGCCGCTGGTTCTGTCCGGCGAGCCGCAGACATCCTTGCCGACCAGTTTCTCCGGGCTTCGCATTCTGGTCGCGACTTCTTGCCGCTGGTGGCTTATCACCCAGACCGTGCGACCTGCCTGCTGTCTGATTCTGGTCTTGTAGTGCCAGTGCTCTTTGATTTGCGGGTTCTTCTTCGCCCAGTCTTGGCGACGCCTTCTCTTCTCGTCACCGCATTTTCTACCCGCAACGGGCTCCGTCCCTTGGTCGCGGGCTCTTCCCGCTGGTGTCTTGACACCGAGACCGGGCGACCTCCCTATTTCGCCTCGCTTTCTGCTGGTTCTGTCCGCTGGTTCTGACCGCTGGTTCTGACCGCTAGTTTCTGTGGCTCGTCACTAATCTGCATTATGGCTTCTGCCTCCACCACTGCTGCTGAGATAGCCGCGTTACGTGCTCAACTCCATCAGCTTTAGGAGGTAGTTTGTCCCTCCTCTGGCTCCGTGACCTCGATCTTCCTGGAAGGTATATCGTGCCTCTCACACAGCTCACTGAATTGTGGACTCTGGTGCTACACACCATCTCTCTCCGCAGTAGCCGCCCAAATATTTGGATACTGCTTACCCCAAGCATATCACTGTGGCCAATGGTGACACGCTCCCAGTTTCTGGTGCTGCTACTCTGTCCCTCACTCCTTCTCTTTCCTTATCCTCGGTTTTTCATGTTTCGGGCTCTCCTTTTAATCTTCTTTCGGTTAGCCGTCTTACCCAAGAATTTGATTGCTGTGTTACTTTCTCACGCTCTTCCTTTGTGGTGCAGGATCGACTGACGCAGACTATCCTTGGTCGAGGGCGACTGTCTAATGGGCTATATCTTCTCGACGTTCCTCCCACTGCTCTCACCTTTGTCTCCATCACTGATTGACATCGACGTCTTGGGCATGCCGCTCTCCCAATTCTCAAGAAAGCTCTTCCTACTATCCCCCTTCATGAGTTCTTCTGTGAATCCTGTATTTTCGGCAAGCAACACCGCATCTCCTTTTCTCCTTCTTGTACCCGGAGCGATGCTCCTTTCTCCTTATTTCACTCTGATATATGGGGGCCTTATAAGGTCCCTAGTACTTTTGAGTATCAATACTTTGTTACCTTTATCGATGATTACTCATGGGTCATCTGGTTGTATTTACTTCGTGATCGCACCGAACTCCCAACCACGTTCCGTACCTTTCTTACGGAAACTTGCACGCAGTTCTCTACCTGTGTCAAAACTCTTCGTACTGACAATGCTCGCGAATATACTGGTCGCACCTTCTCCAATATATGCGCTGAGTTCGGCATTATCCACCAAACTTCATGTGTCTACACTCAGCAAAATGACATCGCGGAACAGAAGAATCGTCACCTCCTTGATGTGGCTAGATCTCTTATGATCCAAATGCAGGTTCCTCCTATATATTGGAACTTTACCGTATCTACTGCTTGCCAGCTCATCAACCGCATGCCTTCCTCTGTTCTCAACTTTGTCGCACCCATTACTCTCTTTTACCCATCCACGACTCTTTTCTCTCTTACACCTCGTGTGTTTGGCTGTACCTGTTATGTCCATCACCTTGGTCCCTCCTCTGACAAGCTCGCCCCTCGGGCTACCAAGGCGATGCTTGTTGGCTAGTCCCGCACTCAGAAGTGGTATGTCTGCTTTGACCCTACGATTGGTAAGATGGTTGTGTCTGCTGGTGTCTCCTTCCATGAAGCCCAGCCATATCACACCAGTCCTTCTGATCCCCTTCTTCCTCCTCTACCTCGGCCTGTCGTACCCGTCACGTCTCCCTTACCACCACTTCTCCCTACCCCCACCCCATCCGCCCCACTCTCCTATCACTCTGAGCATCCCACCATCTACAGTTCCCGTCAAACCCCCTGTTATTCAGGTATACACTCGTCGTCCTCCACGTTCGGATGCCCTGCCGCAGCTTCCCTCTACCGGTGTGCTCTCGCGGCCTGTTGATCTGACATCCTCTTCGACGACACATCCCATGGCCAATTATGTTTCTCTACACCGACTTTCCATCCCTCCGTGCCTTTGCTCTCTCTCTCCTCTATTTCTGTACCTAACTTTGTGCAGGAAGCTCTCCAGCATCCGCGGTGGCGCGCCGCCATGGATGATGAGATGACGGCTCTGTGGGGTAATCATACGTGGGATCTTTGCCCCTTCCTCCGGGTCACAGTTGTGTTAGCTGCAAATGGATCTTCACCATCAAACATGTCGTGGATGAGACAATTGATCGCTTAAAAGCTCAGCTTGTGGCTCGGGGCTTTACCCAACAGTACGACCTTGATTATGGGGAAACTTTCTCCCCGGTTGCAAAATTGAATTCGGTTCGGGTTCTCCTCTCCTTAGCTGTTCATCGTCAGTGGCCTCTTCATCAGCTAGATGTCAAGAATGCGTTCTTGAATGACGATCTTCTTGAGACAGCGTACATGCATCAACCACCCGGGTTTGAGACCACAGGGGAGTCTCGGGTCTGTCTTCTTCGCAAGTCTATTTATGGTCTCAAACAATTTTCACGGGCATGGTTTGGAAAATTCAGCAAGGTCGTTCGTGAGATTGGCTTCAAACAAAGCTCGGCAGATACCTCTCTCTTTACTCGTCACCAATCAACTGGGACGGTCATACTTCTGGTCTATGTGGACGATATTCTTATCACTGGTGATGACTCTGCTCGGATACACCATGTGAACAACATTTGAACTCTACATTTCAAATCAAAGATTTGGACAGTATTCGCTATTTTCTTGGACTAGAAGTAGCACGACGACCGGATGACCTTGTCTTATCCCATCGTAAGTACTGCATTGACCTTCTGCAAGATGCTTGCCTCTCGGGTTGTAAACCTGCAGAAACTCCAATGGAAGTCAACCACATGTTGTATGCTCAGGGATCTGAGAATGATTCCCTTCTTCCGAACCCGGAATACTATCGACGTCTTGTGGGAAAACTGATATATCTAACAGTTAGAAGACCTGACATATCATTTGCGGTTGGTGTGGTCAGCCGGTTTATACATAACCCACGTGTCTCTCACCTCCAGGCAGTGGAATGCATGCTTAGGTATCTGAAGACTTCCCCTGGGCAGGGACTTGTGTGCACGCCGTCTTCCTCCCTTTCTCTTATTGCATACTCAGATGCGGATTATGCGGGATCATTAGATGATAAACGTTCAACGACTGGGTTCTGTACATACTTTGGAGGAAATCTTATCACATGACGGAGTAAAAAGCAGACGGTGGTCGCCCGCTCGTCTGCTGAGGCCGAGTACCATGCGATGGCGGCTGTTACATCTGAAATAACCTGGCTGGAAAGACTTTTAATGGACTTGGGGGTTAAATTGTCCTCACCTTCAACACTGTTCTGCTACCGTCAAACTGCGATACACATTGCAAAGAATCCTGTATTCCATGAGAGGATCAAACATATTGAGGTTGATTATCATTTTGTTCGAGAAAAGGTTCACGCAAAGGAGCTAAAGCTTGAACATGTTTCCGCCTATGGACAAGTTGCTGATATCCTTACCAAGCCGCTGCTTCGCAAGTTGTACTACCTGTTCCTTTCCAAGCTTGGCCCATATGACCTATACGCTCCAGCTTGCGGGGGAGTGTTAGATAATATAAAAGAAAACAATGTAAAAGCCCATTTATAGGCCCATTTATCTTCTTTCTCTTTTAGTCCCACATCTCCTGTATAGGATTTTTTCTCCTTCTCTTCTCCTATATATTTGTATTTTTTCTTGTATTTGAGGAATGAAGAAGTATCTATAAGTTTGGCCCATTAGTTTCTACAGTATAGAATGTGTGAAGATAGAGGGAAAAAGGATTTTGGCCTTGTTTGGTGTGGCGGTCGGGCGGAGCGGATTTCATCCGCACCGCGGAAACGCGACCGCGGTTCCCACGAAGCGGATGAAATCCACACATTTTTAAAATTTTAGCGGCAGGGCGGAATCCACGACCGGGCGGTGCCGTCCGCGCGACCGGTGTGGATTCGCTCCGTCAAACGAGTCCTTAGATCAAAGGTAGTGGTTTAGGGGTCCCACATTGTCCTATCAATTATATTATTATGCATCTTCATGTATCAAGTTCGAGTTGTATGACTCAAGTGTATGAGTCGAGTTGTATGAGTTGTGACGTGTCGACTTGAGTCGTGGTTACAGGTTATTAGTGTCTTAGTATTTTAATGTTTCATGCATTTTCTTTATATTGAGTATTTACTCCTATGCCATCAGGGTCCTATATATTGGCTCCCATAGGTCATGTATGGATATCAAGGAATAAAATTAAATTTCTCTCTCTAACTCTTCTCCTTTCTCAAGTTCTTCTCCCTCTCTCTAGTTCTCTCCTCTTCATCTTTATTGTAGCTGTATCTCCACCTCCACCGCTACCTCTGACGACGTTGTAGGAGTGGACCATAACAAATGTGTTATCGGATTCAATCTTTCATCCAACACCACAGTTCGCTTCCATAGTTCGTTGTCACCAAGGGACCGCGACCCCTTCCTCTCAGGTTTTCATGGGATGACGTTACGACAATAACCAAAGATGAAATTAGGAGCTGACACAAGTTTCGCCCTCTTGTTTTCACGGGAAGCCTATACCTGACGCGAGACGATGCCCTGCCCTCGTTGTCTGTAGACAATGGTGATGCAGTATACTTATTCGCCAGAGGACTGTCGAGGTGCAAGCTGCTCACTCCTTCCATTGTCGATGCATGCCCCGGCCTCGTCTTTAACATCGATGGGCTCTATAGGCTCGAACTGCAAGCACCTATTCCAGCATCTTCCACGTATTTCTCCACCGGATCGAGCCACATGATTCTTCCCCGCTGGTCGCATGCAAAGCGACCAACCTACTTCCTCGAACAACCGTACCATCTTTCCCACTATACACACACAACCACCCTCGTCTGCTTAAGCCCTGCGTGTATTACGCTCGAGCCGCCCGCACTTCTCCTTTCTCGAGATCCCCCCGAACAACAATATATTGAATACCCTTCTCCAACCCGTGAATTAATTAAATGTTTTGATGAGTTAATTCTTCATTGGATTGATTACTTAATCTATCAATTATGTTGGACATTAAGCTAAGCGCTGCCAATGAAGCTATCCTTTGTTCGCTGATGGCTTTATATTAGGGCTTTGTTTGGCACGGTGTTTTGCGAGATGCATGCTGCAGATTATTAATCCGCCCCGCTAAACAGAAATATACTGCCCGCTTTTTGAATCATTGCTGTTGTAAAATCGCGGAAATAAGGCGATTCAAAGTCACGGAAATTTCTTACGATTCGGCGCTGCAGACCGCCCTCGTGAAAATCCCGACTGGCCTTCTTGCGACATCACCCCTCTTCTCTTCCAGAGGCTATCAACGACTCCTCTTCTAGCGATCGATCTTCACAAATCCGACATCCTCTTCCAGCGTCCCTGTTGCCGACGACGAAGCAGACAGAAGAAGCTCTTGTAGGTTTTCCTTCTCCCGTCGCCTGGTCTCTCTTCTTCCTTCTACCATATCAATTGCCGACTGCAAATCCTAAATCAATTTCTTGTTGTTTACCGGCTTGACCAAACAACCTCCAATTCAATTAGATCTGCCCAGTCATTTTGATATATGAAGTAATGGGAGGTTGTGAAGTAAGGGGGCGTGTGAAGTTGAAAATTTCGAACATTGGGCTCTCTCTTTGATGTGACGCCTTTCACCCCTTTTCAATCAAGAACATAGATTTTCGCTTGAGTGGATTCCCGCTTGCTTGACTCGTGGTTCTCTACCTTCCAATCGATAACTTCTCCCCCCGGACCTACTCCCCACCCGAGAGTAGCTCAGTGCTTAGGGTAGATAAAGTCTACAAAGAAATTCCGTGCTTCCTGAGGCTCTTTCTATTTAGAGTCTAGGTTTGCCCAATTTAGAGTCTTTCAAGATGCCTTGATGGTGAAATGGCAGAAAGACCCAAATCGAAATGAATGGAAGATGCCTCTGGAACGTTTGTGTGGCAAGCTCTCATCTATCGCTTTTGAAAGTTCTTGCTTCACCTTCTTTTTTATCAATAAAAACCCCTTCCTCATTTTTCCTGATTTCTTCAACATACCTGTGAGGTATCCCCACCGATCACCCTTTTTGTGTCCAATTTTTTTCCAGAACTTTGTTTATTTCATCCCAGATCTGTTTTGTTTCATGTTTGCCCTAACATGTGTTTCTTTTCCCAGATTTGTATATATTTATCTTGTTTCATGTTTAGGTTTATGGTTCTATATAGATATTTCTTGTTCATGTTTAGGGTTTTCCCAGATTTGTATAGATATATCTTGTTTCCTAGATCTGTATTTATGGTTTATTGTTATGTTTTTTATTCGGATTATTTTCAATTTTTTTTCCTTTAATTTCCCATTCACTGTTCCTTTCCCTAACCCACGATATCTCTATCCTATTTGAAGGAAACCGCCGTCATCCTCCGGTGCCCTCACGATCCCGACTTTTCCTGAAGAAGGAAACCACAAAGTCCCTGTTCCTTCTCTTCATCCCAATGTTGTAAATATCAGATGTCAGCGATATATCAGATTGAGTTCTTAAATGTCGGATGTCGGAAGTCGGAGACATGTGAGAGATATTTTGAAATATCGGATTTTCATGACTTATAAATAATATTTTTTTATGTACACTAATTATAATTATATGCTATTGTTGAATGATATATGCAAATGCCCATTAGTAAAAGCTCATTTAGCCTCTTAACTAAGATGTTTAGCACCACATCTTGTAATAGATTTTTTTCTCTCTCCCTATATACTTGTATTCACACTTGTAATTTGATACACAAGAAGGATATGCAAGGTTTCATATTTTTGCCTAAGTGTTCTTCTACATGGTATCAAAGCCGACCGGTCCTACCTACGGTTTCAGGCGGACAAGTCGATTTCTAACCGCCCAGCTTCTGCAATTACTCCTTGTTATCCACCCTTCTTTCTAACCGCCCACCTTCTGCGGTTACTCCCTGTTATCTGCCCCTTCAGTCTACTCGACTTCTCCTCTCTCGTGGAACCACAACCCCCACTCCGCTTTTGTAGCTTTCCTCTCGTGGAAACACCCCCACCCTTCTCGCGCGGTATTCCATCCCTAGCCGCGTCTCTACTATGTTGTAGCTGCGACCTGTCTTGCCGATCTCTCTTCTAGTTGCAACGACCCCTTCTCTTCTTCTCGTGGCGACCTTCTTGTCACTGGCTTCTTTGCTGCGGATTCCTTGCCGCCGCGATCTCCTCTGTCCTAAACCACAACCTTCTCTGGCGCGGGCTCCTCTTCTAGTCGTCGTTGCCTTGTTGCTCGAACTGTTCCAGAGCTCCTGGTCTAACCACACGGTTTGTCGCGTGACTTGCCTTTGCCGCTGCGGATTCTCCGTAATCGTTGTGCTCTTCCCTGCTTCCTTCCCCTCAAGCTGCAGGAATCCTCCTCGTTTTCTCGCTGCGTGCTTGTCTTGTTGTAACAACCGGGTTATAATAATAATAAATAATAATAAATAAATAACCTAATCTACCCCCACATAACCCAAGTCGATCCGCCCCTTCTTATTTCCCCGTGCTCTACCTCACCCGATCCCGTCTTCGCCCGCTTATATTTCTCCCTCAATCGCAAACCGCAAGACCCGTCGGTTAGGTCTCCCGATCCCATCTCCTGCTCCAGTCGTGACTCCCGCTCCCTCGCCGCCTCCCGATTCTGACGCCTCCTCGAGCTTCTCCCTGTTCGTCTCCTCCATCTCAGGTCGGCGGCAGTCTCAACTCTCCAGGCCGGCAGCAGTGTTTCCTCTCCTCCAATGGACCAGCAACCATCTACCTCTATTCCGTGGGCTCCGATTTCGCCGTTTCTCCTTTTGGTCGAGATTGTTGCGAGAGGAACGCCTAAGGTTTCCTTCCCTCTCCTCCTCGGGCTTGGTTTTGGTTCCTCTTGGTAAGATATCCTCTTAGGCTCTGTTTGGCGCGGCTGTAGCGATCGGAGAAGCAGTGGTGAGAAGCAGTGGTGAAATAATCAGCTGTTTTGCAGAGTGGTGACAAAATCTATGAATCTGTTTGGAAGGGGAGCGTTTGCAGTGCTGTCTATATACATTATATAACTTAATATTTAATATAATAATCAATAATAATAATATTAATAATATATATAACTTAATATTTAATATATTTAATATTTAATAATATTAATTTAATATTTTTAAAAAAAAGGCTGCAGCGCTGCAGCCAAAAGGCTGCAGCGCTGCAGCTGCTGCTGCGATTTCTGAGTCGCGGAACAGGTTCCGTGACTCAGAAATCGCAGCCCACCGCTATTTTGAGCGGTGGCTGATGCCACCGTGGTCCCCCTCCCATCTTGTTTGGCGCGGCGTTTTGAAAAACAGCAGCACCCCACCCCTAAAACGCCGCGCCAAACAGAGCCTTAGTCTCTTCCCCCTGATTTTAGATTTTTTTGTGAATCTTATTTTGATTTCGTGCCCTAAATTTCTTATACTTCGTGATCCAACTTGTGCCCCTCTTGTTATTGTATAACTACTGTGTATGGGTGTTTTCTAGTGTCTTTCCTCGACTCACGTGATCGAATCTCTCAGAAGTCCTCTCAAAATTAGGGTTTTTCCATACCCAAGCGCCGCCAAGTCTCCGTCTCCGCATGTCTCCTCTCCCCTCACTTTTGAGGGAGGTAAATTTCTTAACTCCTCTCTTGTTTGAGTCTTGCGATAAATGAATTGTTCGTGTTAGTGTAGTGGTATTTTGCTATATTGTTTCCGTCATTCTTGTATAAGTTCAAAATAGGATTTCTAATTTCGCTCGTGCCGCTCAGCCGTCACCGCCAGTTTCAGCTTAAGGCAAGTAGAGATCCCTCTCTCTTGCAAGCATCGAAGTTAAATTAATGCCTTTGTTTTCTGATTCATGACTGCATTTCTATATATATATTGATCGGTTAAATGGATTTGTATTCTAATTATTTTGTCTGTTTTTACGATTCTATGATTTCACCCTGAAATGTCTGGTTTGTCAAATGAATTTAAATCTTGAATGCTCAATCTGATAAGTTAATGATTTAGGGTTTGATATGTTGGATTTATGAGAAAACAGATGCATGTACATTATATTAAAACTTTTGATACAAATTTAGATACAAATTTTATGCAATGACAGGTTCAGATTAATGAACATGCAAATAGTATTAATTTCTAGTACATGTAATATTTAGTCTATCAGTTGTTCATGATTTACTGACTATAATTATTACATAAAAGAAATGTCTGACAGTAAAGGAAATGAAACGTAAACATAAAAATTGAAGCTTGACGCAGATCGAGCTCAGGAAGCAGGCGGTGCATGCACAAACGCTAAAGCAAATTCAAAACAAGAAGGAAAAATCTCAGAACATTGATAACTGTTAGAATAACACGTGTATTGGGCCCATGTTTGTTGGCCCATTTATGCTCCTCCTTTAGTCCCACATCTTGTATAGGATTTGTTTCCTCTCTTTCTCTCCTATATATTTGTATACTCTCTTTGTATTTACATACTCAATCAATATACATAAGTTTCGGGCTATTTCTACATGGTATCAGAGCGAGGTTCCGACTCTCGCGGTCTGCCGACGTCTGACCGCACTGTGTAATTTCTCTCGCGGTCTTCCTCCCGCGGCTTGTTCTTCGCGGACTGTTTTTTTCTAGCCGCGCTTCCCTGCGGCCTGCCCTTTCAGTCCGCTTCCTTCTGCCCTTTTTTTCTCTCCGTGGATCCACCTTCACCCCCCCTCTTGCTTTTATAGCCTTTTCTCTCTCCGTGGGACCACCTTCTTACCTGTCCGCTGCGGCCTCTCTCCTAGTCGCGGCCTCTCGTCAGTCCGCTCCTGCGCTCTTTGCTTGTTCGCGGCCTGTCTTGCCTGCGGCCTCTTTTCTGTCCGCCGCGGCCTCTCTACTCGTCGCGGCCTCCTTCTCTGTCCGCTGCTAAGATCTGCCTGACCGTGCGGGCTGTCTCCTTCTCGCCTGCATCTTGGTCGCGATCTCCTGCCTTCTCCTGGTCGCGCGACTTGTCTCAGTCCGACGCGACTTGTCTCAGTCCGACGCGACTTGTCTCAGTCCGACGCGTAAGATCTGCCTGACCGTGCGGGCTGTCTCCTTCTCGCCTGCATCTTGGTCGCGATCTCCTGGTCGCCCGACTTGTCTCATTCCGGTGCGGCTTGTCTCAGTCCGCCCGGCTTGTCTCTATCCGCGACATTCTTCTCTAGTCGTCTAAGGGCTGCGGCCTGTCTCCATGACTTCCTCTGGTACTTCTCCCAGCTCGGCGGCCAGCCCGCCCCCTGTCCATCCGGCCTGTCCTCCAGACCGCCCGGCCTGTTCTGTCGAACTCCGTGACGAGCTCCGGATAACTACCATCTCTCTTTCTGGCAAGAAGAACTTTATTCCTTGGGTACATTCTGTTCGGCGGGTTCTCCAAGCTAAGGGCCTTCTACCGCACCTTACTCAGGCACCTCCTTCTCCAATTACGGATGATTGGCTTCGTAATGACGGCCGTGTTCAGACTTGGATTCTGAACTCCTTGGATGGTGAGCCATATCAAATGGCTATGTACCACGACACCGCCAAGGCTATGTGGGATGAGCTCCATTCCTTGTATTCTGGCCGCGACAGCCTCCAGCATCTTTATGACATCCTCACTGATCTCTTCACTCTCGACACTGGAGGCGCCTCAAATATGACCTCGTTTGTCGCTCGGGCTAAAACGCTTGCTGAAGCCTGGATCCAGCACCAGCCGCCGACCACTGATCCTGCTGCTCAGCGGGCTCAGAAGGAAGCTGCTTGCATTGCCATCCTTATGGCTCGACTTCCTTCTCATCTTCACAGTCTTCGTGCTCAGGTCCTGGCCGCTCCTACTACACCCTCCTTTTCGGATGTCTGCTCCATGATTCTCCGGGTCTCGCCTCCTCCAGATCCCCCGGCTCCTTCCACCGGCTCTCCTTCAGCATACCCCTCCGCTCTTACGCTCTCCTCCCCCTTCTACTCGGGGGGGACGGTCGGGCTCGCGGGGCCGTGGCCGTGCCGGCGAAAGTGCTCCTTCTGCGGGAAGGATGACCATCTTGAGGCGACTTTTACAAGAAACTCGGCTACCCCCCTCGCCCGACGGCTTCTGCTGTTATTGACGCTACTCCTTCGGATCTCGAGACCGTCCGTCTTCAGCTCCAGCATCTCCAGGGGTTGCTCAACCCCCCCTCGGCCTCCGTCGCCTCCGTCTCCCACACAGGTACTGCTTGTCTCTCCCACAGCCCGGGTTGGATTATGGACTCTGGCGCTACTCATCACATCACTTCGCAACGGCCTGCCCAGTACTCGGATTCTCCTTATCCGAAGTCCATCACCGTGGCCAATGGGGCGCTGGTTCCTGTCTCCGGCTCGGCCGATCTTTCTATCCACCCATCCCTCCCTCTTCGCTCGGCTCTTCATGTTCCGAGTTCCCCTTTTAACTTACTCTCTGTAGGGCGTCTTACGAGTGACCTGGATTGCTCTGTTATATTCACTTCCTCTTCCTTTGTTATACATGATCGGCGGACGCGGACTACCATTGGTAAAGGCCAGCTGCGGAATGGGCTCTACCTTCTCGATGCCTCTCCGATCGCTCTGTCTTCCGTCTCCTCCACTGCCTGGCATCGCCGACTTGGTCATGCCCCTCTGCCAGTTCTCCAGCGGGCTCTTCCAGACCTTTCTTTTACTTCTTTTCAGTGTGATTCATGTATTCTCGGCAAACAGCCTCGTTCTTCGTTTCCTTCGTATTGTACTCGGAGTGCGGCTCCTTTTGATCTTGTTCATTCGGATATTTGGGGACCATTTCGGATTCCTAGTATATGTGGTTATCGTTATTTTCTCACCTTTATTGATGATCATTCACGCACCACGTGGCTCTACTTACTTCGCGAACGCTCCGAGCTTCCCCGGGTGTTTCGGGCATTTGTCCTCGAGACCCGGACGCAATTCAATACCACCCTCAAAACTCTCCGTACTGATAATGCTCGTGAATACACAAGCCACGACTTTACCACCTTATGTTCGGAATA
Source organism: Platanthera guangdongensis (assembly GCA_039583875.1). Classification (NCBI taxonomy): domain Eukaryota; kingdom Viridiplantae; phylum Streptophyta; class Magnoliopsida; order Asparagales; family Orchidaceae; genus Platanthera; species Platanthera guangdongensis. The sequence goes on along the minus strand of CM077154.1, from coordinate 10,263,203 downwards.
CGGGATTCTCCATCAAACCTCTTGCGCGTATACCCCACAACAAAATGGGTTGCCGAACGCAAGAACCGCCATTTATTGGATGTTGCCCGCTCCTCATGATCCAAATGAATGTTCCTAAAGCCTACTGGAACTTTGCGGTCTCCACTGCCTGCTTTCTCATCAATCGCCTCCCTTCCTCTGTCCTCAATTATGCGACTCCCTTCAGCATATTGTTTCCCTCCACTCCGGCTTTCCCTCTCTCGCCCCGTATCTTCGGAAGCACCTGCTATGTCCACTGCCTCGGGCCCTCCTCAGATAAATTGGATCCCAGGGCGGCGAAACACATCTTTGTTGGCTACTCCCACACCCAGAAGGGCTATGTTTGTTACTCACCCGCTACCTGCAAGGTCACTGTTTCTGCTGACGTTACCTTCCGGGAAGACGAACCGTTCTTTCCTGCTCCATCCCCAACTGCTCTACCACCGCCTCCTCTTCCGCCGTCCTTACCCCGTCCCGTTATTCCTGCTACTCCACCACCACCACCGCTCTCCCCTCCCCCCGCTCCTTCTACCACCAAACCACCCGTTATCCGGGTCTACACTCGTCGCCCTCCCAGTTCCGCTGCCCCTCTGCCGCCGACCTCTGCCGTGGACACTTCGCGTCCCTCTGATCAGGTAACGCCCTCCACTGCCCATCCTCTGGAGGCCTATGTCTCTCTTCATCGCCTTTCTCCACCTCTGCACACCTTTGCTACTTCTCTCTCTTCGATTTCTGTTCCTAACTCTGTACAGGAGGCGCTTCAACATCCGGGCTGGCGGGCAGCCATGGAAGAGGAGATGTCTGCTCTCTGGGCTAACCAGACATGGACCGTTGTCCCCCTCCCTCCGGGTCAGAAACCGGTAGGGTGCAAGTGGGTCTTTGTCATCAAACATGCTGCTGATGGGACGATCGACCGTCTGAAGGCTCGCCTTGTCGCTCGCGGCTTCACTCAACAACAGGGGCTCGACTATGAGGAAACCTTTTCTCCGGTCGCCAAGCTCAATACCGTTCGGGTCCTCCTCTCTGTCGCTGTTCATCGCCAGTGGCCTCTCTTTCAGCTCGATGTCAAGAATGTTTTCTTAAATGGGGATCTTCAGGAGACGGTCTACATGCAACAACCACCCGGGTTTGAGACCACGGGGGAGTCTCAGGTTTGCCGCCTTCGTAAGGCTCTGTATGGTCTCAAACAATCTCCACGGGCCTGGTTTGAAAAATTCAGTAAAGTACTTCGAGCTGTCGGCTTTAGTCGAAGCTCGGCTGACTTCTCGCTCTTCACTCGTCACCGACCATCAGGGACGGTCCTTCTATTAGTATATGTTGACGACATCATCATCACGGGAGATGACTCACAAGGGATACATGCCGTCAAAGCTCATCTGAACTCGGTCTTTCAGACAAAGGACCTGGGAACTCTGCGATATTTTCTGGGTCTTGAGGTTGTCAGGCGACCGGACGGCCTTATTCTATCTCAACGAAAGTACTGTATTGATCTTCTTCATGATGCTGGTCTCTTAGGGTGTAAGCCATGTGATACCCCCATGGATGTAAACCACAAGCTGTGTGCTCAGGCTTCTGACTCGGATCTTCTTCTCCAGAACCCTGAATATTATCGACGACTTGTTGGAAAGTTGATCTATCTTACTGTTACCAGACCAGATATTTCCTTTGTTGTTGGTCTTGTCAGTCGCTACATGCACTCTCCTCGCAAGTCTCATCTTCTGGCGGTTGAACGCATTCTGAGGTACTTAAAAACAGCCCCGGGTCAAGGACTTGTGTACCGGACTTCCTCGTCTGCTCCTACCTTAGTGACATACTCTGATGCGGACTATGCGGGCTCTCTTGATGACCGGCGGTCTACTAGTGGTTTCTGCACATACTTTGGGGGACATTTGGTTACATGGAGAAGCAAGAAACAAGCGGTCGTTGCTCGCTCATCGGCTGAGGCAGAATACCGCGCAATGACATCTGTTGTATCCGAACTCACATGGCTTGAAAGTCTTCTCACTGATCTGGGTGTAAAATTACCTTCTCCTGCTCTACTTCTTTGTGATAGCCAAGCGGCTATACATATCGCCAAGAACCCAGTCTTCCACGAAAGAACGAAAGCACATTGAAGTCGATTGCCACTTCGTTCGAGAGAAAGTTCAAATGAAGAAGCTCGATTTAAAGCATGTTCCAGGGACGGAACAAGTTGCAGATGCCCTCACAAAGGCTCTTCCCAAAGCATCCTTCTATCAATGCTTGTCCAAGCTTGGTGCATACGATTTGTACGCTCCAGCTTGCGGGGGAGTGTTAGAATAACCCTTGTATTGGGCCCATGTTTGTTGGCCCATTTATGCTTCTTCTCCTTTAGTCCCACATCTTGTATAGGATTTGTTTCCTCTCTTTCTCTCCTATATATTTGTATACTCTCTTTGTATTTACATACTCAATCAATATACATAAGTTTCGGGCTATTTCTACAATAACATAAGAAAAATAAAGTACAAAACTATTAAGAGAAACAAAAATGTATGTGTATCAGTTTTCAATGAAGCAAAACTAGCAAGGTAGACAAGTAAAATAGTCAAACAGAATAACTTGTATTAAGCTTACTCTGAAGTATAACATATAATTGATAATGTAATATCATAAGCTGTAATCAATGAAGTGTGTATGTGTTTTTTGTTGGTGCACATGGTTCACACTCAAGTTCATATGCAAGTCTTATTAGAAAAATTCCTGCTTGACATGATCATGCAATTAAAGAGATACATCATTTAAACACTATATTTAAATGATTGTTTAAGATCTTATTGAGTTAAATGATTCATATTTTAGTAATTTTAACAGGAATAAATTCACTTAAAGAGAAAGATCAGATCAATAACAAACTTTACTTAGGTCTTGCAACCAGACATACATAAGAAAAGATTCGATTACTTTGAAAACTAGGGAATAAGTTGAACTATGCGGGTTCGAGCGAATAAGTTATCATTAACAAGAAGGTTTTTCAAGTAAATCACAGTGGTAAGTTTTACATGCATCGATTCTGGGATAACAAATACTCATCTAGATTAAACCATTTTCAGATACAAATATCTTCCAAGTAAAAATGTGTGTACGATACGAGCATGATATAAACCACCAATCATTTAATCGTTAACAAGTAATTTTAATAATTATCATTCAAATTAATTAATGTTCGTGCTTAAAAATCTATTATTTCTCAAATTAATCAAAAATCTATTATTATTCGAATTATTCATCAAATGTGACAAAATTGATCGAGTGAGAATCCAATTAAATCACCTCCTTACACTAACTCATGTCATTTCAAATAAATTAAACCTCAAACTATTTGCTTGTCAAATTAAACATTCAAGTTTTAAATTTATTTGTCAAATCATGTATTCATAAGTGAAGTCGCAAAATCATAAGAACAGACATTCATTTAAGTTCAATAATTACAAGAGAGATCTCAACTTGCCTTTAGACTGAAGCTGAATCTGACGGAGGCGGCTGAGCGGCGCAAGCAAGATTTAGAAACCCTAACTGGACTTGTTTAAGGACAACAAGATTGATACCTGACATACTGTGTTGTCAAGGTGCGTTCCTAGGCTCTCCTGAGGAGACGAGTGCACCAGGCTCACCATGCGCAGCCTGTCGTGCCTCAGCACAGCTGAGGCCGGTGATGCGCCCCGGGCGCGCCCAGGCGCGCGCCTTACAGGCTCCCAAACACACCAAAGGCTCCCTGGGGTTTTCAAGTTGTTTTCTTTTAAAAAATTTGAGATGTGCAAAAACACAATCTCAGACGCACCCGAGGAATCCCTAGACGCACTTGGGCGCTCAATTTGCTGAAATTGAGCGAATTGGGCTCCCAATTCGCTCAATTTCCTTTTCCCCTCAATTTTGCGTCTCACGTGCCTCAGGCGCGCGCCTTACGCCTAGGCTCCAGGGGCCCTTTGCGCCTCGGTGCGCCTTGCTCCTTTGACAACATAGCTTGAAAGTGAGGGGTTAGATTAGGAATACTCTAGAGGGGGGGGGGGGTGAATGGAGTATCTTTAGATTTTTAAGACTTTTTGCTACAAATAAAACTTATGAATTAAACTATCCTAAGTTAAGTTAATCTACCACAGGTGCTGCAGAATATAAACTAATTAAACACTAACACAACAATATTAAATAGCACAGTCACAATAAGAAACAAAAGAAAAGAGCAACCAGACAACATAATAATTTTATAGTGATTCCCCAACCTGGGTACATCCACTCTTCTACCACCCTGGTAGGAATCCACTCAAATTTTTGATCAGGTGTCTGACACCAATGAGGTTTTTATCAGGTGCTCAAAAACCAAACCTCAAGTCTTTTGATCAGATGACTTGCAACCAGGGATAACTTTTGAAGGGAGTTAAGAACCCTTTATACAGTGGGGGATGGGAGATTGATTTTGTCTTCTCTTTCTCAAAGTACAACTGAGAATACTTTTGTGAATTTGATGTTAGCAAGGCTCCCCCGGAGATGTAGAATGGTTCAGGAAGTTGGAGCTTTGCTGCAGGGTGATAGACCTTCAAACTGTTGCTTTGACCAGATGAGCTCCAAGAACTTCTTGACAGATATTGTAGTTGTTGTCCTTTGAAGAATCCTGGAAGAAGAGGGAGAAAGTCTATTGATTTTGAATGGTTGTTCTTCTTCCTTCTTCAGATTGCTGGTGTCTCTGGTGTAGAGCTTGTTTCTCCATGTCACTGTATTCTGTATGATTGTTGTTATGTTGCAGAGCCAGTGTATTGTCTTCTCTGTCTGTATATTATTTCTCAGTCTACCATTTGAGAGAAAGAAGAAAATCCCTTTTATATTTTCCAGATTATCTTCCTTTTGAAATTTGAATTTCTTCTGCATTCATTGCTGACGGCCTGGAGAATATTTTGCATTGAATGATTTCCCCAACTGTCCCATTGAAAAACGACAAACAATAATCCTGAAGAAGACCATAATCAATGCCCCGTCTAACAGTAATATTCAGAGAATATTTTAACATTAATTACTCAGAAATTATTGCAATAGAATAAGGACAGATGGATGAAAATAACTAAGTCTGGAATCATCGAACAGAGAACAGAATTCGTCGAGCTGAGTCCACAGTTCGTCGAGCTGAGAAGTTAAGTTCGTCGATCTGATAATAGTTGTTCGTCGAGCTGAGATACAAGATCGTCGACCTAAAAACAGACGACTGCTTTCTCCAGAACCTTGCCAATTCTGTGCATGAAGTTCGTCGAGCTGATAATCTAAGTTCGTCGACTGGAGTTCAGCAAAGTGTTTCTGGACTTAGAATATTCTAGATGTCTCTGGAATGAAGTGTTGAAGTGGAGTTGCCAGAAATCGTCGACCTGAGAACTAGATTCGTCGACCTGAGAACTTTTAACTGCTAGATAAGTCTTGCTAGGAATGTGGTCTAAGTTCGTCGAGCTGAGAAGGTGAATTCGTCGACTGGAGTATGATCCTGGACTTAGAATATTTACTTGTTTCTGGAATAAGATGTTGAAGTAGAATACCCATAGATCGTCGACCTGAATACCAAGTTCGTCGAGTGGAGTTCAGAGAAATTCTGGACTTGAAATGTTGAAGTAGTGTCCATAAATCGTCGACCTGAGTCCCAAGTTCGTCGAGCTCAGCTCAGAGAATTGTCTCTGAGATCGTCGAGCTGAGCACGACTTTCGTCGATCTGAGTTCGACGAATGTCGAACTCATTTTCTGAGTCTTTCTCTAAGTCTTGAGTCTTTATGCAGTCTGTTGATGGCTGGTCCATGTAGTGTTAACTCTAAGGACTTGGCCTATACTCTAAGACATAATCATGACCCTGACTATACATGTTGGGTCAGATGATCCTAACTTAGTGAACCTAGCCCAAATCAAACTAGGGATCCAACATAGCTGACATAATGGAAAACTTACGCTAGCACATGAAATTATCATCAAATAACCTAAACAGGAGAGGGGTTAAAGATTTAACTCCCTTAAAAGTGAGGGGAGAAGAGCCTCCACCCTCATCTCATTGAATGCCTTTTTGAAGATGACATTTACCGAACTCACATTATCGACCAAAATCGCGACACCGTGAAGTTTTCGAAGACGGTCCGGATCACCATCGCATCACAAAAAGGATCTTCGTGGTCCGACATGTCCTTCCGGGAGAAGGTGATCTTCTCGTCCGAGGGAGGGGCTTGTGACGTCGAGGCTACGCTCCGACGGTACAAGGTATGAAGGCTCGCCTTATGGGCAGCCTCGATCCCAACTCCCTCATGGATCACTCTAATCCCCCCTCGATCCCCTACATCGGTTCGATCCACACACCGGTCCTCCTCCCCGGTCCCAGTCACCTCCACTATTCGCACTAGTAGCTGTTGTTCCCCTGCTCCCCTAGCTCTCTTCATCTCCAAAAACAACAGACAACACAAGAATTTATAGTGGTTCCCCAAATATGGGTACATCCACTCTTCTACCACCCTGCGAGGAATCCACTAGCAGTTTTTTGATCAGGTGACTGCCACCACAGGTTTTTGCTCAGATGCCCTGTCACCAAAAGATCTATTTGCAGGGAGATCTGAGAACATTCTCTTCTTGTTTGCAAGACTACTAAAAGGCTTGTGGTTCTTGTTGTCTATGTTGATAATATTCTCCTTACTAGTGATGATAAAAGAGTTAATCTAACAAATAAGCATCTTCAGCAGCATTTTGTTACAAAGGATATGAGCTCTCCTAAGTACTTCCTAAGAATAAAAATCTTGCAGAAACACACTCTGTGGTTCTCTCACAGCGGAAGTATGCGTTAGAGTTTTTGAAAAAAACTAGTCTTCTTGGGGCAAGACCAGTTTGCTGTCTTATGGCTGTTGGTGATGACAAAAGTTGGACGGAAGATTCACCTCTTCTTTCTGATAATACTATGTACAGGCGACTTGCGGGCAAACTCATATATCTGACTATTATTAGACCTGATATTTGTTATGCAGTAGGGAAAGTCAGTAAGTTTATGCAAGCTCCCAAAAAGTGTCATCTTTGTTTCACATTGAAAATTCTGGAGTATGTAAAAAGGTCTCCATGTAAGGGGTTATTGTTTTGAAAACATGACCATATGAAGGTTGAAGCATATTCTGATGCTAGTTATACAGACAATGAAGATGATAGAAAGTCCACCTCTGGTTTTTACATCTTTGTGGGATTGAACTTTGTCAGCTAAGAGAGCAAGAAACAGTCTGTTGTGTTACTGTCAGGTGCTGAAGCAGATTACCAGAGCATGACATCAACCGCTTGCGAGTTGAAATGGTTGAGTGTCCTTATACTTGACTAGAGAGAAATATATGATCATCCTTTACCTATATTTTGTGACAACCATGCTGCTATACATATATCAAAAAATTTAGTTTTTCATAAAAGGACAGCATATTGAAGTTGACAGTCACTTCGTCAGAGAAGAAATTTTGAAGAACCAAATTTGTACTTCATTCATCACTTCTGACAAGGAGACTGCAAACGTCTTTACCAAACCAGTGTCCGCTTCTCTTTCAGATTTCTGTGACAAGCTGGACATGGTTGACATATATGCTCCATCTTGTGTGGGGGGAGGGGATGTTAGATTTTATGGAGCCTTGGCGGGCTGATGGTTTGGTCGGGTGGCCTGACAGTTAGGCGGTCTGCCGGTTTGGTCCTGACGGACTGAAGGATTCGCGGTCTAGTGCTTTAGTTCAGGTGGTCTGGAGGTTTGGCAGACTGACAACTTAGTACACGCGGACTGGAGGGTTAGCCTTGGCGGACTGGTTCCCGCTGTGTTGCGAGCTGTCTCTGACAGTATGATCAGGAGACTAGCAAGTTGTATTGCGCTCTGGCTCTTATCTTGCTGTAGCGGTCTTTGCGAACAGACTTGAAGTCGCGGTGGATAGAGGCATAACTGAAGCTGCGGTCTGGAGAGCAGCTAAAGTTGCGGGTACCGACAATTGTTGAGGCCTGATGCTTAAGGGAGCTGGTCTGGAGTCCGGCAAGATACCAGTATGAAGCGGACTGCTGTTCACAGTCAGTGGCAGCGGACTACTAGTGGAGTCCGACGGATACCAGTATGAAGCGGACTGCTGTTCACAGTCAGCGACAACAGACTACTAGTGGAGTCCGGCGGATACCAGTATGAAGCGGACTGCTGTTCACAGTCAGCGACAACAGATTGCTAGTAGAGTTCGACGGATACCGGTCTGGAGCGAACAGTGCCTAACCCCTTAGTTGCGGTCTAAATGTTTTAACCGCACAGTCCGTATGGTGTATTTTAGTCTTACATCGGCTATTGTATTTTTTCCTCTTTCTTTTCTCTCTATAAATAGGAGATCATACTCATGTAAATTAACTTTTTGATTGAATGAAAAATTTGTTATTTAGATTTTCTCACACTCACCACTTGTTTCTCATGAGTCGGTCATTCCTGGAGACATGGTATTATCTCCATTACCAAATGTAGTTATAGAATCAAGTCATCCTTAGACTGTGAATACTGAAATGAAACATCACAACATCACAACGACCAACCCTCATATCCTTTTGATCACAGTCAAGCAATTGCATTTTCATCTGCTACTCTTGATATTAATAATATTATTCTGCAAGCAATACAACAAACTACTGCCAGTCTCAATACTCTTAAACTGAGCATGATTCACACTGTAAAATCTCAATTGAGAACATGCTGACTCAGATTGGTGGGGTTCAAGATTTCATAAGATAGGTTCAAGATAAAATGGTTTCCACATAGGTGATTGGGTCTTTCTTAACCTCCTTGTCTCATGAGATTCAGAAGGGGGAGATGTTTGAGGAAGACCAGTTTATGAAACCTTTAGACGAGCACGGGTCTCTAAGAGAGGAGGCTCAAGAAGATTTACTGAGAGGAGAAGCTGATGATCAAATGGTTCAAACTCTAAGAGAGGAGGCTCAAGAAGATTTACTGAGAGGAGAAGCTGATGATCAAATGGTTCAAACTCTTAAAGCTGCAATTGAGGATAAAGATGATGATCAAGTGGCTCAAAATCTTGCTGCTACAGTTCAGGTGAAGACAACTAAATAATTCAACTTATATACTTATGATAACATAGAATATGTGGAAGATGTTGCATCAGTTCAGGGGAAGTGTCAAGACCATATGATGAAGTATGATGTACTTATGATGTTTTCCAGAAAGTTTTCCAGAAAAAGGAAAAATCACTCTTAGGCTTCATTTGGCATCACGTTTAAGCACCGTTCCATTTATCGGAAACGCAACCCCGGTGGTTAATTTGTTTGTTTTTCCGCATCCTGCTCGAAAATCTGGCATTTCGCTCCTTTAGAAATTCCGCCTTTTTTGCAGCTGCTGCCCCGACCCCCAGTCGAGCGCATTTTCAGCCCCGACAGAAGCAGCAGAGCAAAATCGAAGGCGGAGACATGGAGAAGAAGCTTGGTGCCCTGTGCTCCATGCCCCGACGATCTCGTTTCCAGCCCCGTTGAGCTTGTTCCATCCCCGGCGGGCCCCGACAAGCTCGTTTCCAGCCCCTATGAGCTCGATTCCACTCGTCAGCACCTCCGACTCCCGTCAGATGCATGACAGAGGCAGGGAGGATGCACATAATGTTCTATATTATAGCTTCTTCCTCGTCGACCAGGTGTCTTCTCCGGCGGGCTCCAAATCTTTCAACATCCAAAAATTATTATTCAAGAGAGCGGTTGCCGGAGATGGAGGAGTTGAGACCGGCTGAGGAGGTGGAGTGGCGGGGTTTGAGGGAGGAGAAGCGGTGTGAGGCGCCATTGGAGGGGGCAGTGGGAGGCGTCGGTGGAGGGGCGGTGGAATTAGCGCTTGGGGAGGAGCGGTGGCGGTGCCGGAGGAGACTCTCCAGCTGCTAATGTGGCGATGGCGGAGGAGGGGTGGTTAATATATATAAACAGTAAAATATATAAAGTATAGTATAAACAGTAATATTATTAATATTTAATTTTATTTAAAAAATTATATATATATATATATATATATATATATATATATATATATATATATATATATATATATATATATATAGAAAACATCACCGCCGACGGCGGGCCCCGGCCCTCGTGCCTCGCGCGATATAAAAAGCTTCGCCATTTTTGCCCTTCTCTCTTTCTCTCCCATAAAAATTTTAATTCTTTTCAAAAAATTAATATATATATAATAGAAAAAATAATAAAAAATTTAATTAAAAAAAAACATTATAAGAGAGCAAGAGCGCGAGAGAGATAAAATATAGAGAGGGAGAGAGATAGAGAGAGAGGGACCTTACAAAACGGAGCAGGAAGTCACCGCTGTTCACAAAGACGATTGCGTAACGGTTCTCTGTTCTGAACAGCTCTGCAAACGCAGATTATCCAAACACATCTTCATTTACAGCAATTAGTTCCCAACAGCTCCATTTACAAACCTGTATTTACAACCGCTCTTTTTACAACCGCAACTGCTCTACCAAAAAAAACCTTAAAATAAATACATCTTAAAGGCATAATTCTAAGATATACACTGAGAACTATGATGTTATTATTCATTCTCAAGCTTCAAAAATTCAGTCGCCTCTCATGTTTATGTCCTTTATATTTATCCGTGTTCTTCAATCTCTGTGTTTTTACTGTTTTTTTTGTAAAATCACTTTTGAAAGTTTGTATAATTTGTTAAGCTAAATAAGGGGAGATTGTTGGAAAAACCCTTATGATTTAAGTTAACAAATTTTATTTTAAGTTATTACATTCTAGGCTTATTACCCATGTTGTATAAATAGGGTAATGTGGTCTTCGAAGTCTTAGGATCTCTATAGAGTCTTGGATATGAGATAGACATACTGAATTCTTGAGGAAAATCATGAAAAACTAACATGGGTCGACTAGAAGTCGACGCAATATCGACGTTACTTCGACTGCAAGTCAAAGTAACATAATAAGAACAATCAATGCTACTTCAAGGTGCATATCGACGCATACTTCAACATATTATCGACATAACGTCGACTATAATGTTAGGTCGACAGATATTCAGTATGAAGTCAGATTTCAATGCAACTAACTATATGAAGTCGACGATACGTCGAATAGATTTCGGAATGGAAGTATCTGAGAATTATTTCAGGCTTATTCAGGAAAGATCTAATGGAATAAATGATTTTTGGAGACGCTGGAAGACGATGATAATAAGGAAACGATTCTTTATTATATATATATACATATATATATATACTAACATCTTCAAACGGGCTTCGCTCGTTCTCGATGCGGTGCTGCGGCCTTCGCCCGCTTGACAACGATATTGGCCGTGGGCGGCAACATGTGCCGTAGGCGGCGATATTGGTCATGGGAGTGACATTTGTTGTGGGTGGCAACTTTAGTCGTGGGCGACGATATTGTTCGTGGGCGGCGACATTGTTCATGAGCATCAATATTATTCATGGGTGGAGACATTGTTCGGGAGCGGCGACAATGTTCGGAGGTGGCGACATTGTTCGGAGGCGGCCTTCGCCCCCCCGGCGGGATTCGCCCGTTCTTTATGCTCTCGGGCGGCCTTCGGCCGCATCCAGTCGGGCTTCGCCCCCCCTTCGCGGGTAATGAACAATAATATTTCTTTTTTTCAAATTAATAATTGCAAACAAAATTTAAAATTTTTAAAAAACCTGTAATTTCCCCGATACCCCCTTCCGCCCCTCGCGCCTTTACGGGTTCATCCTGCAGCCGACGACGGAGCCGCCGACGGTCTCACCGGAGCCTACCGGCGAACCCGCCGGGGGTTGTCCGACGACGAATCGGTAGGGCCCGTGAGCCCTAGATCTATTAAATATTACTACTGTCTAAAGCCCTCTTCCAAAATTCAAACAATTATGATTTTTATTGAATAAGATGGCGCCTCAAACTTTCCTCTTAACCTGGTAAGTGCAGAGAATTAATAATTTTTTTTAAAAAGGATAAATAAATATTTAGAAATTTTATGATGTTAAAATTTATCAACAAAAATCTATTAACATCAATTTTACAATGATGAGCTAATTAGTAGACATCAGCAATTTTATGATGCTAAAATTCATCAGCAAAAATCTTTAGACTAAACAAACTAAGTGTTAAAATTTAGTATTAAACCAAACCATCTAAAGCTCGGGAAGGTGCAAAGATGCATTCCAATGGTGAGCTAATTAGTAAAAAACCATTCAAAAAGTGGGACTAAGTGAACGACCAGAAGGAAACTGGAATGATATAAACTCTAGAAACTAATGTGCTTTAAACAACAAAGGCGATCAGTTCACAAAGTTCTATAGTTTTGTAGATAGATGATGAACATATGGTTCATCTGTGCACCAATTGAACATGAAAGAAACAAAATAATAAAACTGTCAACGACAACAATCAGAGTTATTGTAAAGGTGAGCAACATGGAGCACAACTGATGAAGGAGAGTAGCGTTGAGCTCTTCCAATGTTTCCTGAGGTTTTGATTGTTATTTGTTTGATACCAACCATTGGCGCCAGAAAAGAGAACTTGATTGCAGGAATTAAAAAGAGGAGATTGCGCCCAAAGAATGTACCTGCAACTTGTGCTTAAGACGACTCAAAAAACTCACATATTTTTCGAATTAATATATGAAATTATAGAAATTATTCTACACCTTTGTCCAATCAAATGATCTATAGTCGATGCATAATGACAATAACATAGGAAATAAATTATTACCTGAATGAAAAAAGAACAAAACTAAACTTCAAACTGCTCAATATCTCTGGATAGAGGCATGTAAAATGAACTGCTAGAGGTTCAGGAAAAGTGCAGAGGAAAAAAGAATACCAAAAAAATAAAAACAACGAAAGAAAGAAGAACAAAAAAATGCAGAGATTAAGGAGAAGAAATCGCTGAAATGAAGCGTTTGAAGACACCTAAAGGAAGGTCGCGACAACGATGAAGGATGAGCTTGCCGGAGTAAACACCCAAGGTCGCGGAGAGGAAGAGCTTGCAGGAAGGAGGAACGAGAAGCTTCAGAATCAGAGCGAGGAGGTATACAACTGCGGCGGGGAGTTGAGGTGAGGTGCTGCTTTCGGCGAGGCTTTAGGGATTACACAGGCTGCTGCGGCGGGTGGCAGTCGAGGAAGAGATGAGGCTATGGTAGCATGCAGGAGACGACAAAGTGAGGAGGAGAGCATGGCGGGGAAGCATGGGGTCGATTGAAGCTTTTGCTGGATTTGCTTCTGCGGGAGAGATTTTGCAGGATTTGCTTTTGGAGGAGTGTAATTGCGGGTAGGAGAGCATGAGGGATTTGACTAATAAAGCAATAAAGTATCTGACAAATAAAGCTTGGCGTGGAGAGCATGTCCAACAATAAAGCTTTTGCAGGAGAGGATGACGAGATTTGACTAATAAAGCATAAATAAAATTGACTTTTTGACTTGTGTTTTGTAGAGATCAAATATGGGGGGATATAATAAATCCAACACCGGAGTGTTGTCTTTATGTTTTTCATAAATCCAATGGTGGTCATTCATTAAAGAATTTCGATCGGACGGCTCAAATCAAAAGATCGGTGTGCTTCCGAATATCGATATCGCTTTATATATATATATATATATATATATATATATATATATATATATATATATATATATATATATATATATATTTATATATTTATATATATATATGCATACATAGTTGGAAAGAAACAGCTGAATAGAGGTAAGAGATCATACACAAACACAAAAAGTACTTTAGCAATTTGAATCGACAGAGACGATTTGGGGAAGATGATCATTTAATTACTGATCAACATTTTTCTTCCAAAATTGAGTCGATCAAGTGTTTGAATCAGATTAGAGTGCCTGTCTTCATCTTCTCCAGAGCTCTCAAAATGGTGCAACAGATTCAGCGAAATCGAAGAAGAAATCATTTGGATCAAATGACAAATAATCCTTGAATCTTCTCAATCAAGGATTCATCAGAGATCAAGGATCTAATTCACTAAGTGCCTAATAGTCCTCAGATTTTTGCTGAGAGGACTCATTAAGAAGATTAATTCTTCTACATTTCTAGTCTCAATCCCCTTCTATTTCTCTTTTACAGATTGAGAAAAGAGTTTTTTTGAATCACTCTTCAAAGGATTCAGATTGTGGTTCTGCGAGTCTCCTTGTCAAAAAACTCAGATTGTATTGGTTCAAGATCTTCTTATAAAAAAATCTATCGATTTGTTATGAGAGTCTTCTTATCAAAATATTCAGGCACTGAGATAGTGAATTCTTACCAAAGTGATAAAAAAGTGGACGTACTCAGATTTTGAGGAACCACTATAATTTTGTGTCTTCTGTGATTGTTCATTTTCTGTGTTTATTCCTTTTTCTATGTTGTGATATATATTGTTTTATTTAAAATTCTGATCAGAAATTAGTGTGTGTATGCAAATTCTGTGAAAATTATAATTAATATAAGGAAACGTTTTTATCTCTATTCACCTCACTCTAGAGAATACTCAGAGGATTTATTCAACTGTTCACACTTTCACATATTTATATAGTTTTAATCACTTGTCTGATTTCTTTAAATTCTCGTGCATTTTCGTACTACTCTAATGTATAAAATACTTGTAATAATGAGTCGCAATAACTATGTATAAGCGATCAATATCTGGACTACACACCCTTCATTTGAAATTCGCAATGGGACAAGTCGCCCTGAACTATAAAATCCTAAATATTTCATATATCTTAAACAACTTTCAAGCTCTGACATCTTGGGGTCCAAATGTAACAAATGTATGATTCGATCTTCTTTGTCACAATTAATATCTAACTGACACAAGGTCGTAGAACCCATGCTAGCATGAAGAACCGCAATAATTTTCTAATCTATCAAGGGTCTGCATCAATTTTACATAATGTGAGATAGGGCAATATCTTACACCTCTTCTACTAAACGCATATGTTTACCACATTATTACTATCAGGATGATATTGAATATTTACATCATAATCTGGAAGGAACTCCAACCATCTATGTTGTCTCATAGTGAGTTCCCGAAATGTAAATAAACACTTAAAACTTTTATGATCTGTGAAGATCTCACAACGAGCTCCACAAGGATAGTGTCTTCAACTCTTCGATTCATGCATGACTGCAAGTAACTCCAAATCATGTGCTGGGTAACTCTTCTCGGTCCTTCAATTGTCTGGATGCAAACACTATGATGTTCTTATACTTCATAAAAATGCATCACAAAATCTGTCTTAAGTCTGACTATAAATTTGAAAGAAAACCCTCTACATGTGAAGGTAAGAACAATACTAGCGACTTCATTATTTGAATTTATATTCCTCAAATACTGATTCATATTTTACTATTTAATTGAAGGCTTTTCACTTTCTTGGTAAGTGAATTTAAAGGTAGTCCCATCTTCATGAAAATCTTAATGTATTTCCTGAACCAACTTGGTAATAAAAAATTTGTGGTCCTTATTGACAGCTTTGGATCTTTGCAAAGCTCTGATAACTTATTTTATCTTTAGATCCACTGAGATTCCTTCACTACTAACAACATGTCTCAAAAGGGCAACTTATGTGAGTTAAACTTGCATTTAGAAAAATCCACATATAAAATGAATGATACTCTTCGAGAGTATTCAAAATCGTCCTTCATTCTTCTAATACAAAAGGTTGTCATTGAGGAAGTAAATGCCGAACTAATGTAGAAATTCTCAAAACACATCATTCATCAAAGCATGGGGCATTGGTCAGCCCGATAGACATGACCAAAAACTTGTAGTACTGAAACCACGCATTGAAATTTGATTCTAAATGTCCCTTTCACCATTTTGTAGTTGCTGAAAATCATATCTTCAATCTTACGTATAGTAAGTGCAAGATTCTTTGAATTGGTCATAAAAATCATAAATCTTAGGAAGAGGTGGCTTATTCTTAATTGAGACTTATATAACTAATAGTAACTGACACACAATAAGTCGTCATCCTTAAGAAGAGGCACTTCTAAATGAAATGATGTTAGGCCTAATAAATATCAACTCGAGCAAGCTTCTACAGTTAAACCATTGGTTCTGCTAATACTCTTGGTGTCATGCAGAAAAATATTTGGTTATGGGTAAAATTCTATGAATGTATTTCATTTGGGCATATATCTCTGACATGATTGAGAGGCATCGATAACTCCCCAGGGAAAGAACATCTGAAGGTTCTCAAACTAATAGTACGTCTGGAGAATTGTTTCTAGTTTCGACGTGTATCGATAAAAACATATCATAACCGATATATTATAATTATAGTTATCTTAATTGATGAGGCAACCACATTGGCAACTCCTTTCATGCCTCAAGATGTCACAATGGATGGGTCGAGTCATCCACACATGGTTCTACAATCGATTTAACACTGCTTTCTGATAATTAATCCATACCCGTAATTAGATAAAACTCAACTATAAGAGGAATGCATATTTCTATTGTAATTTCAGACCCTTCAAATGGAAACAAAATCCTCATCAATGGCTAATATACACAAGAGAGTCGTTTGACCATAAGACTTTCAACACTGACACGACTAGAAAGATTCTGAGCTCGACATGAGCATAAGATTCTACCATAAACGATTGCGATGAACTCATGCTAATGGGAATGAAACATGATCCTGAATAAAGAAATTGACAAGACGAGCCAATAAATAGTCCGACTGAATTAGGTTGAATTCTACTATAGCAAGGATGTTTGCTTTCCCTAAGAATTATGATTTGTTAAATGAGTATATGCATATTCTGATAAATGCGAGAACTCACGCTTCTACAAGTTATTATCTTAGCACTATGCACTACTTTGAGATGCTTCTCTTGTATAAGTTAGTCTTGTGCTGGGGAACAAACCAATCTGAAGGTGTTAGTGATTGTATTCCAACATACTGATGTATAAGTTAGGATATGAAGCATGAAGAATTCATGATTTGCCCTAGGAAAAATCATTGATAAAAGGGTTCGAAGTCACAATCTTATAGGTAATCATTTTTGACACAAACGGATTAGGTGATGCCAAAAGTTATGTATCAACTAAACTTCTAACATTGAACTTAATTATGAAAAACATCTCACCTCGTTGTTACAAAAACTAATGGATAATGACTTAACGACCCCAACATCGAAGAAAATTATTCTGATGAAAATCTAAGGCTCATTGACTTTCTAGGGTTCAGAGGATCCTAAACTGGCTCAGATAACAATTGTAACACCTTTACGTAGTTCGACCACATTTCGTAAGCCCGACTGACACTTGTGATATTAAGCAAACCAAGTAACAATAATAAAATTGATATCATTGCAGGAAAATAACTAGAATACACAGTAGAAGTAAATGATGGGAGCTAAGGTTAAAGAAATACCCCAAATTATAATTCATAGAGCCAATTAGAAATATAAAGTACAACAAATCTGAATAACTAAAAAATATTCAACAATGTTTGATACATTTATGTCCATATATAAATAATACATCAATGAAAAGGAAAAAAAACTAATGTAGAGAAACCCTTTGAATCTTATATTAAGCGAATTTTCCAGCCTGAATTCCCTAAAAAAATGTCCTTAGATGACATTAGTCGAACTGGTGAGTGAGTAATGCTCTTCCTCCTAGTAACACTAAACTGACAATTAAGTTTTTTAAAATATATGAGTTGTAAATATGCAGTAATTTGGTATAAAAATCATAATTTGATCTAGAATCTTTTTAATCAGATTCTTCATTTATCTACTTATTAATTATACATTACTATCATTTATATCTCTTAAAATTAGAATCAATGTGCTCACTTGCATCATATCTAAGTCTCAATGCTTGATTATGTTTCACAAATACTAAATCATGCAAAACTTATTGAGTTTTTACATTATTTATTCCTTTACAACAACAACAACACTCAAGCCTTTATCCCACTATAGCGGGGTCGGCTATATGGATCCTTTGTCGCCATTGTGCCCGATCTTTAGTCATAATCTCACTAATGCCTAAATACATCATGTATTTTCTTATAGTGTTCGAAGCAGAAGTCTTGTTGAACATTCACGTTGGTATCCGAGCGTGCCTCCGCTACTGAGTCTTTCCTGTTCGCGAAACCTTCAAGACCGCGGATGACTCGGATTGACTACAACAAATTATTGACGCACTGCCCTCTTTGTAGCCATCATGTTGTTTAACCACAAAATTGGGAAGAGAGATTGAACACCTTAAGCGAACACGAGCTTGCTCAAGTCTTACCCTTCTAGGAGGTCGCAAACATATTCAGGCATTACGTGGTTGTGCTTGCTCAGGTCTTGCCGAACTCAATTGCTATGATTTCCTCCTTTGTGATTTACTTGCGGATAGAGAGTTTGTTTCTTCCTTGATGTATAAGACCCTACTCTTTATGCGGTTTCAGAAAGAAAGAGACTGTGAAGACGTTCATTTCACCGACATGGTATTCTTCAGGAAACGAAGATGAGGGTCCTGAACCTGCCGAATAAGGTGCCCAACTAGAATGACCGCTTTACCTTCATAAAAGGGGACTTCGACGGGCTCTTGATGAGCTGGAACCTTAAAATGAGAATGCATTTAGAACTCCTGCACTCAAAGGAATTGAAGGTAAAATTGTCGAGTTTATGATCAGCGCAGAATTAAATATAGACCACTACTTGCCACGGGCACAAGAAGTTCTAGATGTTGCTGAGGGCCAGAGTAAGAGCACACAAACACTGCTTTGATGACCGCAAGTCTGCACTAACTAACTGTTCTTGCTATCTAACTTATTTTGTTCTCCTTGCAGTGGTTTCAATGGTTCCTAAGAACCAACTGCTAGAGCTTGAAGTTTATGTCCCTATAGCCCGCAAGAACTGAAAGATGCGAGAGAGGGAAAATAAGGTGGAAGAAGTTGGTGTTGGTGCGGGCTCTTCATCTTCCTGCAAGAAGTCCGTCCGGTCATCAACTATGAAAGTTTTCTCCTTTGTTGGCTATGGAGAGAAGTTGAAGGATGTAGAGCAAGGCCCTTTGATAGAGTGGGATCCTGAAGGTAAGAGCGTGGTGCTCAACACTGCCCTTCCCAGTTGGAAGGAGAGTGACATCATCACCTCTCATGCTTTTGTGGTTGGCTCAGTGCTATACGAGCAACAAGGTCTGAGTGAGATGGAACACGTTCATCTTGGCCACCTCCTTTTCATAGACGCCCAAGACTCACTGAAGAGCGTTGTCCTTAACCACTGCACCGACTTCGAGTTCACAACGCGCTCAACCAAATTGATACACAAAAGAAACATATCGAATACCTTCAAAACAACTCGATGTAAGTGTAGTTTGCATTAGTTGTTGTGGTCACAGTTTACCTGTCCTTGTGAACTAATATTTTGTCTTCTCATTTGCTGGAAGCTTATAACGTTTATAACTTTGCCTTTCACAAGATCCGGTTTAAATATAGTCGAAAGTCCACGAAGGATGCCTTAAGGATCATCAAGGAGAAAGGTGGTTTTAAGCCAGAGTTTGCGAACTTCAACTATGCCTTTTGATTCTCGTAGTATGCGAACTTACAAATTTCAAATTCTTCTAGTGAGATCTTGGAGGAGATTGAGGTCGCTGCAGATGAAAGTGACAACCCCTCCCTGATCGTTGATGAGGAAAAAGCAGACATCTGAGAGAACGAAACTCCCAGGAAGCCTTCTAGCAACTCTTATATCTCATCTTTCTCCAATTCATCTGAGTGTTCACAAACACCTAAACAAAGCAAGAAGAAATAGAAGGCCAAGGGAAAGGCCAAGCTTGATGACGAATGATTAGTGGCTTTTACTTCAAATGTAATTTTTTCTGAAATAAATGAAAAAGCTTTTTACATTACCTTCCCTCTTATGTGCGAACTTACTATAGTTGTCTGCGTATCCTCGAATTCTCTCGTGTGTTAAATTTGTATCAATATGTGCCAACATTGCCTCTCTGTCTGCCACATAGTTACACAAGTAATGATTTTCTCTACAAGGAGAATTGTAGGTGTGGAAGACACAGGCTCAAGGCAAGTGTCTGCATAGGTTCATCAAAAGAAGTTGTACAAGTGATCTGAATGAAGACGATGTCATCTCGATTGTTCGCGAACATCCCAATATTCATAAGAATGTTTTCCGATTCAATGAAATCCGGATATATTATAAGACTAAGCAGACGTGATAATGATGTCCACATTTATTATATGTGTGTTGATACATTTTTCTTAGATGTTCATAAGCATAAACATCGCGGTCTCAAGATGAGTGGCCATGAGTACTTGATGTGTATACAAAATATATTGTTTCAACATAGTGTGTGAATGATGACCGGTCAAAATAAGCCTGTGCGGACTTGCATATTGAGGCCGCGTTGAGTAAGATGCACCTTTTTATGTTATCTTTGCGAATTATCTTTTTCCAGCATGTACAAACACACTCTTGCTGTCCGCGATATGCATAACATTTTAATTCTAGCACAATTTGAGTGAGTATTTTATTGTCATGCAAAGATTGATGAATAGACTTTGTTGTGTGAATAAGAAAAATTATGAGTCCACTTGGACATAATGGTGCTGCCAGGGAGTTCTATGAAACCTTGTAGAATTCCAATGTGAATAAAATATAACGAGTCCGCGCGGACGTAATAATGTTATCCACACCCACTATGAAACTTTGAAAAAATTCAGGTGCCAACCAACTTTTTCGTGTCGAAGGTTTCATATCTGAGGTGAGGTTGAGCTTTGAAAAAGACCGATTGTGAGGACAAGACCATAAACTGATAGTCTTTTCATATTGAAATTCCACGTGACAAGACCATAGGATGGCAGTCCTCTCACATTGAGGTTCCACATCATAAGGTCATACAGTGACTGTCCTCTCACATTGAGGTCCACGAGACAAGGCCATAGATTGGTAGTCCTTTTAGTGGAAACCATAGGTGGTATCGAGGGACAGAGGCTAAGTTGGACCAGTTGGGTAGGTGTTCAATGACACTGCTTTCCTCAGAAAGGTCATTTTAGCTTTAGCGATGTCTTCATTGAGGCACGACAGAGTTGAAACTTTCTCCTAGACCTCCCTTGATGTAGAGGTGTGTCAGATGTCAGTGGAAATCCAGAGTCCTAAAGACCATCGTACGAGAGTGGATCGAGTTCCCACTACACAAATCTCCTAGTTGCTCATGGTCTTGGTGGCATTGCACAAGTGATCTTCAATTCGTGGGGGTTCAAGTAAGATCTGACGATTGTCTTTGGTGGATTTATATGACCATCTTCCTGTGAGACTTTGAACCCAAGCGAACAACCTTAATTGCCAAACTTGATCTCTATCCTCTAGGGGATTGAAATTTGATTATGTTCATTTTTTAATCAATGCGATATATATGCATGCATGAACATAAAAATAGAGTGTAAATGATATATTTTATTAAGAGTACAATCTTTTGAGATTATCACCATGTGTTAGATATGTCTCCTCCATCCTATGCTGGAAGACGATACACACCACCCTTTAGTACTTCTTTGATGATAAAGGGATCTGCCCAATTCTGATTCAATTTGCCAACTGAAGTAGTTCTAGTCGCCGAATCAACTTTCTCATGACTAGATTGCTGGTGACGAACTGATTTACCCTAATATACTTGTCAAAATACCTTGTCATTCTTCTTTTAACATCTTCATGTCTAATTATAGTTTGATCCCTCAGTTCTTTAATTTAAATCGAGGTTGCATCTGACTTCCTCATCATTGGTGTCCATCTAGTTCTCATTGCCTTTCTTTGATAGAAAGACTCTTGGACTCATAATTTTGAACTCCATAGGAATGAGTTCTTCGGACCCATGAGAGAGCTTGAAAGGTGTTTCTCTAGTGACAGAAGATGGAGTAGTCTCCATCGTCCATAATATTGACGGTAGCTTGCCACTTTCCATCGGGAAATGTCCCAAGACCCCCTTCACGAGCTGTATTTGGAAGGGAGACTTCTAGTGGACAGCTGCCGCCACTCGAGCTTTTACTAAGATCAAGGAAAAACTGATGACCACACCTGTTCTGAGATTGTCCGATTTCTCTAAGATATTTGAGGTAGTCTGCGACGCATTTGGCGTTGGGATTGATGAAGAACTGAGCTAGGAGGTCCATCCAGTTTCTTACTTTAGTGAGAAGCTCAATTAGGCCCAATAGAGTTACTAAAATTATAATAGAGAATTTTATGCAGTGACACAATCACTTCATTATTGGAGCACTATCTCCTCCCATGGGTGTTCGTCATATTCTCTGATCACCAGACTGCGCTATTTTGATTCGTAGCGAAAATTAGGTCATAAGCATGTCAAGTGGGTCGAATACTTGCAGGACTTTCATTATGTTCTCAAACACCGTACGCGGGTTGAGAACAAGCCTACCGATGCTCCCATTCAATGTGTAGCCCTACTCCGCATATTGAGTGCTAACGCGAATAGTTTTGATCTTTTGTCTAGTGATTACCCCACCTATCCTGATTTTGTTGAATTTTATTCGGGGTATTCGAGAGATTCTCCTCAGCCCACTAAGAGGTTTTATATTGTAGAGGGATACTTATATCATGGATCTCGTCTCTGCATCCCCAGGAAATCCTTCCGGGACTTCTTGATTTGGGAAATGCACGTTGGTGGCATAGCTGGCCACTTTGCAGAGATAAAACGATTGCTTTAGTTGAGAATTGCTTCTATTGGCCCACCATGAAAAGGAATGTGACACATGTTGTACCGTGTAGGACATTGCGACACATGTTAGACAACGAAGGGTTCAAAACAAAATATTGGACTTTATACTCCTCTTCTAGTCCTACACCAGCCTTGGGTCGATATCAACATGGATTTTGTATTGTGCCTTTCTCACACTTTGAGGAAGCACAGTTCTATTTTTATAGTGGTAGACTAGTTTTTGAATACTGCTCACTTTATTGCATGTCACAAGGCTGTCGATGCGGCTCATGTGAAGACCCTTTTCATGAGAGAAATTTTTCAGTTACACGAATTACCTAAATCCTTGGTGTCTGACTGCGACGTTCGGCTTATAAGTTATTTTTGGAAAACGTTATGACATAAGTCAGGTATAACTTTAAAGTTTTTTACCACTTACCACTCATAGACTGACGGTTAGACTGAGTTCGTTAATAGGAGTTTAGGGAATTTGTTGTTGTCTAGTTGGTGATCATCCGTCGGTTTGAAATTTTGGGTTACTCGTAGCTTAGTTTGTATACAATAGTCCATCAATAAGTCTACTGACATACGTCCATTTCATATAGTGTCAGGTTATGAGCCTAGGAAGCTTATAGACCTTGCCCCTGTTCTTTTAGAGCCACGTCCTAGTGAGTCTGCCTAGTTTTCATTCATCACACACATGAACTGCATGAACTAATCTAAAAATTGCTAGCAGTAAATTTTATAAAACACAAGTAGATGAACACAGGCGTGAGTTGCATTTTCGGGCAGGCGAGCAAGTCATAATCTTACTTTGCATGCTCCCAAAAGTTATCGCTAAGAAGCTACAACTAAAACGAATGAGCCCTTATAGGATTATAAAGAAAATTGGAACAAATGCCTATGAGGTCAACCTCTTAGCAGATATGTGTTTTCATCATGTATTTAATACTGAAGGTTTAACATCTTATTTTAAGCCTCTCGAGCATAATGATCCATACCTTAAGCCACTTTTAATATCTAGTTCTATTTGAAAGTAATCCAATATTTTATTTATTCATGAAATAGGCTATGTAGAAGTTGGTTGTTGCTCGCACTGACATACAATTAACCATTGTCTATTTCAATTTGTAATAGCTGCTATACAATGTTTGAAGAGGAAAAGGCTTTATGAACAGCAAGTGGAGCAGTTGGGAAATTTTCAATTAAGAATTCATGATCAGGTATAAGTTTCTTCTAGAAGCTTTTGTTTATCATTCTGTTATATTACCATGTGATCTTTATAGTCCATTACGGTATCTTATTTCAGATGATAATGTTAGAAGGTGCCAAAGCGACCACTGAAACTGTTGATGCTTTGAGAACTGGAGCAGCGGCAATGAAGGCTATGCAGAAAGCAACGTAAGAGACTCTTCCTAAATTGGTTTGAATGAGTATAATTGACTGAATCTGACAGTTAAAGTTTCTACCTTGATGGTTGTAGGAAATATGAAATGCTTAATACTTATTAATCTAAGCAAGAATATATACACTTACAGTGGGTGGGTGGGGGGATAAAGACTAGAAAGCTCCTTTATAATGACAGTAAAATACAAAATAAATATACAGAACCTTAATTACATAACATTGTTACAACACCCTCCCTCAAGTTGGGGAGCGTATATCCATCATTCCCAGCTTACAAGTGAAATTATGAAATATCTCAGTGGATATCCAACTTATTGTCACAAATCAAGTTCATTGGAACTTCATACTTATTTTCAAGTTGTTAAATAGAATTTTCATCCATAAAAGTTAACATATTTCTTGAGCCCTAGACCTGGATTCAACTTCAACGCTAGATCTAGATACAACTATTGTTTCTTAGTCCTCCATGTGACAAGATTGCCTCCTAAGAAGGTGCGATGGCCGGAAGTGGACCTCCTGTCCACCAAAGACCTTCCATAGTCCAGCAAAGACCCTCCATAGTCAGGATCAATATATGTTTCTAGACAGTCTTATACCTCTCCTCTAAACAACAATCCTCTCGTTGAATTTTTGAGATCTCACATAATTTAGTCAACAACTTGTAGATGCATGACCTTTGGATCATTCATAAACTGGTTCACTATGGTAACAACATATGCTAACTTTGGTCTTCTATGTGTTAGGCATATCAGTTTACCTACAAGTCTATGATACCGAGCTTTGTCTACCTTCGTGTTGTCACCATCATTCGCCATGTTGTAGTTCTGCTCAATTGGTGCACTGATAGTTTTACTTCCCATTTTTCCAATTTCTTTGTGGAGGTCAAGTACATCTACTGAGAAATAACGCTTCCTCCTTTACAGTACACAAGTTCAATTTCCTGAAGTACTACAGTCTTCCTAGGACTTCTATCTCAAATTCAAAATGTTGGTCTCTCCTTTAGTACTTTGCTTTCAGCTACATCATTCCCTGAGATGTTGATATCATCAACATACACAAGTAATACAGTGAGTTTGGCGCTGTTTGGTACAACTTATGTTGATGAATAAGCTGTTGATTGAATAAAAATTTTATAAAAACAATGATAAATAAGCAGTAGACTGTTTAGATAGTTTATCTGCAAGTGCGGATCTAAAATTTTATTCATTCATAAGAGTCCGTTCGTTTTGACACGTTTCTTTTTCCCTGAGCGCGATTTTTTGGCCCGGTCGCGATTTTTTCGCCTTGCAGTGATTTTTTCGCCCTGCAGCGATTTTTTTGCCCGGCCGCATTTTTTTGGTGCGGGCGCGATTTTTTCTCCCGGGCACGTTTTTCGCCCGGACGCGTTTTTTTTGCCCGAGCGCATTTTTTTTCGCCCGAGCGCGTTTTTTTCACCCGGGCACGGTTTTTCGCCCGGGCACGCTTTTTCGCCCGGGCACGATTTTTTCAGCCGGGCGCGATTTTTTTGCGCCCGGACGCATTTTTTCACCCAGTCACGAATTTTTTTCCAGGGCACGAATTTTTCGCCTGCTCGCAAATTTTTCGCCGGGGCACAAATTTTTTGTCCGGGTGTGTATTTCACGTCCGGGCGAAAAAATCGCTTCCGGGCCAAAAAAACGTGCCCAGGCTAAAAAACCATGTTCCGGCGAAAAAACTGCGCGCTAACGAAAAGTTTGCGCTCTGTGAAATAAACGTGCCCAGGCGAAAAAAAACACGATGGAAGAAAAAATCGCGCCCCGACAAAAAAATCGCGCCCGTACAAAAAAAATCACTCATGTGAATTTTTTGAGAGATAAGAGCTTGTGAGAAGTCATAAGCTGAACCGGAATAGCTTATAAAAAATCAACATATCATCAATTTTAAAATAAGTGATTTTTTATAAGTTGCATAAACAAACAGCTATAACACTATGTTTGCATTTTGAATAGAGTTTATTCATCATCATAAGCCGTCCCAACCAAAGCCTTTATCTTTTCGTGAGTTCTTAAAGATCAATATGCAATCTGCTTGACTTTGCTTATATCTCGGAGTCAACATTACTTGAAAATCTTCCGAACCAGGCTTAGGGGGACTGCTTAAGCCCATGTAGAGCTTTCTTCAATCTGCATAAATAATTCTCATTGTTGCTAGAGTTTAATCTAGCAGAAATATCTATATAGACCTCTTTCTCAAGGTCTCCATGAAATGCATTTTAACATCAGATTAATGTAGTTCCCAGTTGAGCTGAGCAACTAAAGAAAGAAGACTTCTTATATTCATTTTTGATACATGAGCAAACATTTTTTGATAATCAACAACATATATCTAAGTACACGTTTTTTGCAACCAACCTAGCCTTATACCCATCCAGGATGCTATTAGATCTGTATTTTAAGGAGTAGATCCACTTACACCTAGCAAATCTTGTCCCTTGGCCTTGTCATAGATTCACAGTCTCCTAAGTATTATTCTTGTTAAGGGCTCTCATTTCCTCATGCATTGCTTGAGCCCAATTCTTATCTCTTAACACTTTGTGTATGGAAGTTGGGACAACAATAGAGTCAAGAGAGGAGATAAATCATTTATGTTGCATAGAAAGGTTCTTTATAGAGATGAACAAAGTAATATAATACTCGGTAGTTGCACATATTCATTCCTCAAGGCATTAGGTCATCATGATTCGGGCCGAAATAAAGTCAAAATTAAGAGGATTAGTATTTGAGGATGAAAGTGCAGAACTCAGATCTGAATATTTTGAAAATGAAAAGTGGTGACGAGAAAGGAAAAGAATTTTCTCTCGATTCACATATCTTTATCACAGATAGTTTCTGAGAAAAAAAAAAGGCATGATTTGAATCTTTCAGATCATTACAAGAAGTGATATAGGTTAAAAGGAGGAAAACACAAAAACTTAGAAAGAAACATGAAAATTTACAGAAAACGTAAAATAATTACAGATCTAAGCTCTAGAGCATTATTACTCGATGACACAAAAGATTTTTATTGAGTTAGGCAATGAAATGTATCTTGCACGATCAACTCAGCAACCTCTACTCGTCGAAAGAGGATGTGTATAACTTATCAATGTCATAACAATTTCTGCACATGGACGGAGGATCCAAGCGATTACAACACTTTTCTCAGCCTATTCTTCACCAAGCTTTAAGGAAAGAGCCAACATGGTATGCAATGCATGCATCCTACAAAGAAAGTGCAGTGATTTGAGAATCAAAGAAAGTCCCAAAAGTCAGAGCTATAGTTTTCTCTCTAGTGACCTTCCCTCCTGTAGCCTCAGAGTGTGGGCAGCTCTCTCTTCCACAATGTGTGTGATGACACTACCTTCACGAGGCCAAAGAGTCTTTTTGGTGGGAGATTTCAGAACTGTACTAAGTCTTATTCCTCTCAAGTGCTTATGAACCCAATAAGTGTTTTTTCTAGGAGGCCCATCAACCTCCGTAGATCTTTTGAAAGGATATCCTCTAAATAATCAACATCAATCATCGGTTCATTTTCTTGATCAGTTGCTTCACCTATTCTACTCATTAATCATTTATTACTATCATTTATTTCTCTTAAAAAATTGAATCAATATAGTCACTTGCCTCATATGTAAGTTTAAGTGCTCAATTATATTTCATAATAACTTAATCATGCAAGAACTAATCCGTTCGTACATTATTTCATTCTTTACTCTAAAAAAATTACAACGACAATCTCACTCAGACATGTCTTCTATGCTCTAAAGGTGCAAAAAAGATGCAAAAAGGCGCACGAAGCCGTAAACCTCTGAGCCTGATAAACCTTGAGCCTTAGACGCACCTGAGACACGTCTTTAATAACATAGGAGAGGGAGAAGGAGAAGTTGTCTCTAGTGATAAGGAGAGATACAATTTGCATTGGAAGAGGAGATGAGAAAGAAAATTGACATGTGGTAAGAAGGGAGAGTGCTCCACATTTATGAGAAGGGAGAGTGCTCCACATAGAGAGTGATGCTCTCTCTATTTCTTCTTTCTTGTCTTCTTTCTTCATTTTCTGCTCTTCCTGCAACTTTTTCTTCTTGATGCATCATTCTCTCTTCGATCTTCAATTCCTCATTCCTCTTAAAGATTTACGTCGAATTGGAGAGTTGAAGGAGAAACCCCTTTACCTCATGCCGGTCCGAGTCTCGAAGAGATAGGAGCGGAGAAAGCAGATTCATCTGTTTTGACTTCTGCAACGACTCTATTCCGAGTCCCGACAATTCGTCCGCTCGATCAATGAACGATGATCTTTGTTCAGTCAGTGATCGCCGAGCTCTGGTCAGCGATTGGCGTGTGCAGAATATTCCTTGTTGCATCGTTGATGAAAGGATGGCCCGATCAGCTATTTTATTCAGCTCTAGTCTACGAATGGCGATCTCTGACCCATCTAGGAGCATTGTAGCTGAGAACAACGGTTTGCTATCCGTTCTCTGATTGGTGATATGGTACTCAATCAACGATTAAGTCCCCGATTGGCGAACGCCCGGTGGACGATCTTCGACAGCTTTAAGATGAGGCATACCTCTTTCTAACTTCTTCTCCCAGAGAGCTGCCTCATATTTCTTCTTTCTGCTTCATGGTCGCTTCCTTTGAATCCAGAACTGCGAACTTTTCTTGTTTCCTTTTCATCAATCAGATATGATTTTATATCATCAAATCCATTTGATTTTCTTAACAATATCCTCTTCTTTGATAAAGACAAAGCCTTGATTGATGAAAAAACATACCTAAGTAGTAATTCCATCTATAGAGCTTTTTACCTGGGCTTTCCTCCTATTTCTTATACTTCTCCTATATGTATTAAAGATAGGGGAGGTCTTCCTGTGATTTTCTATTTTCGTTCCTGGAGCCTACATCTTTCCAAGATCTAAGCATGCTTCTTGGAAAGATATTTAGTACCTGGAATTAGAAAAGTAGTTTCAAGGGTTTCCTTGTTAGACAAAAATATATAGCATTTTATGACAAGAATGCACATGAGGGTTGTGAAAGTTTTGACAAAAATGTAGATTTTGAATTAATATTCAGATCCAAACAGATCTTGTTTCACCAAGGTGTTAGCCTTTAATGGTGAACCTTGCTCTGATATCAATTGAAAATGCAGAAGTTGGATATTTAAAAATTTAAAGAGGTGACAAAAAAACTCTCTATAAATATATATTTTATCACAGATAGATTCCGAGAAAAAACAAACGAGAAAGACAAGATATGAATCTCTCCGATCATTTCAAGTGATGAAGGATAAAAATCAAGGTTGCAGATATTAGATGTCGGGGATACGTCGTTTTGAGTTTTCATATCATTTTTTATATATCAGACAATATATCGGGGCATTTCATATATCGGTTTTAATATTTAATTAATTATATATATAATTATATGTTATTTTTTTATTTTATACATGTCACAATACTAAATATTTTACAACCATTCTACAACCGCCATCAAGGCAGCAAGGTAGCGAAGGAACTAGCAAACCATGACCACCGTACTATAACCCCCTACAAGGTAGTAGGGTAGGCTGGGCAGCATGGCAGCAAGACAACAAAGCAACCAACAAACGACGACTACTGTACTACAACCACCAACATGGCAACCAACAAAACACGACAAATAGAACAATGCAGAGCGAGAGAATGAGAGGGAGACGCAGGAAGAAGAATGCTTTCGCCGAGAGAGTCAGGGCACTAATGAGAGAGTCAATATCCTGAGAGAGAACATCCAGGGAGGATGCAGATACCAAAGCAAAGTGCAAGCCGAGAGAGTCGAGAGCACCAAAGAGAACAACCCGGGAAGATGAAGCTACCAGATAAAAGAGCTAGCTGAGAGAGTCAAGAGCATCCAAGAGAACAACTAGCTAGGATGAAACTATGATGATTATTTTTGCTGGAGTGCAATTCCGACAATAAATTGATAAGACAAGTGTACCTATCGCTTTTGAGTATATGATCAAGTGTTGTATTTAGACTCGGGGATTGTTGAGTACTTGTACTCACAAGGAAGACCTATTATTTTAACTAACGGAAATTTGGTTGGTTTGCAAAACTAAGAGAAAGCACGAACAAAACTAGAGAGAAATTCAATAAGAAAAAGACTAACATTTGATCTAGAATCCCTTTGAGCTAAAATAAACTTCATAAAAGATAAACCGCAAGCTTCTAAAATAATTAACTTCGACCGTGCAGGTTCTCAAAATATGAAAGCGCCTCTCTCGAGAATACGTTAACAACTAACCTTAGGTTGATCGATTAAGACCCCTCGCCCAGTCGAAACTTCTAAGCTTGTTTTAGGCGGTGAACTCCCCTATTGGATTTGACTCCTATCCCGAAGATTTATGTCGCCCTCTCTCGAGAAGTGCATGCAACTTCTTTTATCTTTAAGTAATCTCCTCGCTGGAACATATCTCTCGATTAACTAGCATGCAAATCTTAGATTGAAAAACATATTCACGACATATGAATTCAACGCAAAATAATTCAAAGATAAATCGCAGCAAATTAAAGTAGAGAGCTTGCTAAATTTGTAAGAGACAAAGTAAAGTTTATTTCATTCAAAAGTTCATCATGATCAAATGCTAATTGAAATTTAGATACTCATCATGATGAGGGAATTACATAAAAGGGAGAAGAGTGACATGATTGCTAAAAATACTTGAATTGAAAATTCACAAAGAAAAATTAGAACTAGGAATGCAAATTACAAAAGCTAAAGTGCAATTCGAAGGAAAACTTTAAAACAAAACAGAATTACAAAAAACCAATTCCAAAATCCGACTCCTGAGCTTCTGGACTTGTCTGGAATTTATAGTAAATTTTATTGGGGAGTCACGCCCTATGTCACGTCTGTGACCTAGGGCGTGTAAGGTATGAAACCGCCATCTTGAAATCCGGGAATGTTGGGAGAAAAATCGCCAAAATTCATTACTCAGCGGGTCACGCCCCCAGGTCACACTCATGACATAGGGTGTGTCCTCACCAGATCTAGAAATGGCAGGAAACGACGCAATCTGCAATTATTCCGGCAGTTGCGGAAGGGGTTACGCCCGTGATCAGGGCGTGACTGCTGAAACAATTTGATGACGCAAATGGCTGGCTTGAATGCTCGGCCACGTCCATGAACTGCTGGACACGCCCCCTGTCATGCCCTTGACAAATGCATGTAATTTTAATCTGATGTGGCAAAGGCATTCTTGGTGTTGGAGGCGGGTCACTACCCGTGGCAATGGTTATGCCCGCGACCAGAGCGTGTAATATCCAATTTTCCAGAAATCTTCCTAAAATTGCCCTGATGATCTCAGTGAGCCCAAATTGCTGTTTGCAGCCCAGATTGACCTAAAATTCAAAAAGACGACAATTAGATACTTAACTACTAAAATATAAATGAAAATTAAATAATTATCAACTAAAAATTATATAAAAATAAAGATAAAAATAGAGTTATCAAATATCCACATACTTATTTGTTTGCATGTCTCGAGCAAACAATCTTCCATAGGGAGTAGAAAAATTCTCAAAATTGTAAAAGAATTTTGAACTTAAGGAGTAAAATGCGAAGTTTTACACCTATTTGTGTAAAGATCTTAGCAAAAAAACTACTCAACATACAAATTCATTTATAGTTTTCAAAAATGCGTTTTAATTTATTGTTACTTTTAAAAAGAATACCGATAAATTCTAAAAATTTTTTAGGCAGAGAGTAGCATGTTCACTAAGATCGACATTACACAATATCAAGAATCTGGGTACCTCCAAAGAAATCCATCAATGACTATAGTCATAGGCTTGCCCTTTCACACTCTCGCTACAACACTAGTATAACTCATAAACACAAATCAATAAGACTTAACTAGTTTGAAATGTAGGCTTAGGTTTATGGTGTGGATAATCAATGATAAACTTGATAGCTAGTCACACCTAAACCTAATTTGAGCTTGCTCAAAATAATCCATACTAACATGGCTTTTAAGATAATTGTCAAATCCCTTTTTTTTGTTTCTTTTTCTTTTTCATAACTTTTTCCTTTTAATTTTTTCTTTCCTTTCCTTTTGAGATTTTCTTTTCTAACATTTTTTAATTCACAAAAGGAGGAAAAATCAGCTTTTAATTTCCAATGAAAATAACCATCAAAATAAGTTATAGTAGCTCTAAATCACTTAAAACACTTTCTAGCTCAGACTTAGGTGTGTGATTAGGTTGCCTTTTAGGCCTTGGTAAACTTTTTTGGTGGAGCTAAAACAAAAGGTAGGGTAAAAGACTCAACTTGGGTTAGCAAAGATAAAATGTGGGGTACGGTGCAAAAGCTCAAACGGGCCAAAAGAAATGTTTATAACCTATTCGTGCTAATGAGTTTAACTTATGTAAAGTCTTTAGAGTTACTAGAAAGAAGTTTTAGACATCAAAAAAAAATATCTTTCCTCTCGACTCGGGTAATATTTCACTAGTTAACTTCTATGTACTCACCTAAATAATTTTTGGATTCTATCAGTTTCAAAATAAAAGTAAAATAAAATATCTCTATGCATTTAGAAAAATATAAATCTAATAGTATGCTAAATATTTAATTATACACAAAATTCTACTTATATATGCGCTTGACTAGGAACACAACATGACCAACAATTTTTGTTGGAGACTAGGGGGAAACCGATCGGGAGAGAAGTCAGTGGTAGGGGAGAGAGAGAGAGAAAGAGGAAGGGAAGAAATTAGGGTTGAGAGAGAAGAAAACATAACATTCATCCAACATAATCTCATAAGTCCAAACCAGCCCCTCCTGTAGAGGAGTGTCAATAACAAAAATTATAAAATAACATAACATAAAACAAAACATAAACTAAATATTAATTATCCTTCGTGCCGACCCCGCCTAGGTCGTCCTCATTGGTCCAAGCCGCTCTCGACGCGCCCGGTTCATCTTCCTCGGTCCGCGCCACGTCCGCCGCGAATATCCGTAATAATGTCGCCGTCTGGAAAATATGCTTTGTCCCAAAGGCAGTAGTCTGAGTGGTGGCGACAACAATTATTTTGGAACAACCCCGTGGCTTCAGACTTAGGACTTTAGACGGTAAGACCCAGAAACCGGGACCTCCTATAGGCCAGAGTCCCCCTGAAGGTGGTAAAGTCAACCAAGTAACTTGGCAGGGTAGTTCGGCGCCAGCTGCCGTCTTAATTTCTTCCGGACCAGAGAAAGCTGGGCTGGTGGCAATCCCGAAAAGGAATCTGGTGCCTTGCCGAGGGGGAATGGAGAGCGTAGGAGGGCAGAGTCACCGTCGAGGAACTGCATGGACATAGTCTCCCAGTTGACGCATACCTCACCGAGCGTGTAGAACCAAGCCACTTCTAGCAGCGCGTCGAGGCTACCTAAGCCAAATATGTAGAAGTCTGCGGTCACGGAATAGAGCCCCATAGAGAAAGAGACGACAATGTACAACCCTGAGTCGGGCGGTGACTCCCATCGCCCATGCAGACCGCAACATCTAGGGAGGGAACCAAGGGAAGGCGGAGCTGCTGCACTAAGTGCTCAGAGATGAAGTTGTGGTTTGCGCCGCTGTCCACCATAATGATGATTGGGCGATCCCGCAGTATTCCCGGAAGCTGCATAGTCTGCTGGTCGGAGATCCCGCCCGTCGTGGCGTCATATAACTCCAACCGGTGGAATGTAGCTGCGGTGGGGTCGAGAGGGGTATCATCTGGTGAGAGCTCCTGGGCCTCAAAGTCAGGCAATGTTACCTCAAGGTCGACGTCGCTGATAATGACGCAGAACTCCTTGATCGCGTAGACGTGGGTAGGTGGATATGGCCAACGACAGCGAAAACACAACCCCTTTCGACAGAGGTCGTTCAACTCGCTGTTGGAGAATCACTGAGGATCGACCGGTCGGTCTGGCGGAGCGGCTGGAGGTGGTCGGGGAGCTGGTGTCTCTGGAATGACGGTCCGCCACGGTCGGCCCCCAACAGAGGTTGGCCTGACGACGACAGTGGCAGAGGAGACAAATTCGCCTCGACGAGGCGGTCCATGTCGAGGGCATCGGAAACCATTCGGGGGTGGTGAGTGCGGAGTCGGGAGCATATGTGGGGCAGAAGACGAGATAATGATCTGACAGTAAGCCTGAAACATTAGTGACGAGGGCCACAAATTCATCGATGTAATCATCCAATGCACCGGTTTGCCAGACCCCACACAACCGTTCGATGGCTGATCCAGAATAGCGGTTGTCATATCAGCAGATCATCTCATGTTTGATCTTCGACTAAGAGATCGTCGGGTTGGACTGTCGGAGCCACCGACCCCAATAAAGGGCAGAGTCGTCGAGTCTCATGACGACGGTGGAGACTTTATCCTGCACCGGAGTGTGGTGGACGTCAAAATACTATTCTACTTTAGCGATCCACCCAATCGGGTCAATGCCGGAAAAGGAGGGAAGATCTAAAGTGAGGGCGGAGTGACCCGCAAGAGGCGGTGTCGAGGAGTCCCCGATGTATAGGAGGGTCGCCAACCCAAGGATGGATGTGCCGGCGGGCGGACATGCGTAGCCATTCGTGGATGAGGTGGTGGAGGGTTGGAGGGCGTCGAACTTGGTGTGAAGGGCTCTAATGGAGGCGTGCATGGAGGCTTCAAGGGATTCTTGGGCGTCGACGCGGCAGAGGAGGGCCTCGGTGGAGTTCTCTTGCGGCGGATCAGCGAAGGAACGTGTATTAGGGGCCATGACAGACGACGGGGGTGGCCAGGTGGAGCACGACTGGCGTAGGTGGAATCCGGCGGAGTGGCGGCTTTGGCTGGCAGAATCCGACGGAACAGCACTGGAGGACGGCGACCAGCGAACAGCAGTGCAGCGACTTGCGGAACGTGCGAAAATCAGGGCGCGGAACACATGAGACGGAAGGCGCAGAACCGCCAAACGCGGTGCACGGTTCGGGAGACGGACGTAGCAGATGGCCCGACGGTTAGCGGCGGGTGGGATGACAGCGTCAGACCAGATAGTCGGAGACTCGGTGGAAACCGACCAGAGAGGAGTCGGCGGTAGGGAGAGAGAGAAAGAGGAAGGGAAGAAATTAGGGTTGAGAGAGAGAAGAAAACATAACATTCATCCAACATAATCTCACAAGTCCAAACCAGCCCCTCTTGTAGAGGAGGGGTGCCAATAACAAAAATTATAAAATAACATAAAACAAAACATAAAAAAATATTAATTATCCTCTACGCCGACCCCGCCTAGGTCGTCCTCGTTGGTCCAAGCGCCTCCCGACACGCCCGATTCATCTTCATCGGTCCGCTCCACGTCCGCGGTGAATATCCGTAACTATTTTTCTCCTAAATTCAAATTCTAATAGAACAAGAAATTTTTTTTAACACCATGAAAAGACTAATTTACTAAGAATTTTGCATGTGAGTTACTATGAGAAAACTGATTTCTTTAATAAAAATTAATTCTATTTTTTTGTTAATTCCTAGACTTCCCAAGATCTATCCTTTGAGGATCTCGCAACGGTATTAGGAGATATGATGGGATAAAAACCCAAATCTCCCTTTTTAGAAAATTAAATTTATATTCTCTAATTTTTTTGTTTTTTTAAAAAGAGTTTTATAATTTTTTGAAATTTTTTGCAAATTTGTTTTTTAGAAAACAAATGGACATAAAAATAGAAGTGACAAGATAAATTTCTTTTGGGTTTTGCTCAAAAATAAAAGGTAAAATTGGTGCCTGATATCCCCATAGTTAAAAGAAAGCATTGTGATGCGGGACATGCGGCACACTTGCCCGCCATCCTGGAGTCCCACCAGGGGGCCCACCTGGAGTAAGCATCAGACGGCTTTCATCAGGGCCGCGGCCCGTACACCCCAACCAGCTCTCCTTCATGGAGTCACCACAATGCGGCAGGTTGTTGAGACCGGTGCTCGATCCGCAAACCTCCTAGATAAGAGGCCTTCACCAGCACTCTCATCACCAACTGATCAATTGGTGATGAGAGTGATGGTGAAGGCCTCTTATCTAGGAGGTCTGGGAATCGGTTGGTGATGAGAGTGCTGGTGAAGGCCTCTTATCTAGGAGGTCTGGGGATCGAGCCCCGACCTCAACAACCTACCGCATGGTGGTGACTCCATGACGGAGAGCTGGTTGGGGTGTACGGGCCGCGACCCTGATGAAAGCCTCCTGATGCTGACTCCGGGTGGGCCCCCTGGTGGGACTCCAGAGTGGCGGGCAGGTGTGACGCTTGTCCCGCATCATAAAAGTGCACTTTTATGATGCGGGACAGGCGTCACACCTGGCCGCCACTTTGGAGTCCCACCAGGGGGCCCACCCGGAGTCAGCACCAGACGACTTTATCAGGTCCGCGGGCCGTACACCCCAACCCATCCCCGACTCCATCACAGGGCCGATCGGTTGTTGAGGTCGGGGCTCGATCCCCCGACCTCCTTGATAAAGAGCTCTCAGGCGAGCTCTCATCACAAACTGAACCGCAGATCAGTTGATGATGAGAGCTCACCTGAGAGATCTTTATCAAGGAGGTCGGGGGATCGAGCCCCGACCTCAACAACCTATCGGCCCTGTGGTGGAGTCGGGGATGAGTTGGGATGTACGGCCCGCGGGCCTGATAAAGCCGTCTGGTGCTGACTCCAGGTGGGCCCCCCTGGTGGGACTCCAGCGTGGCGGGCAGGTGGACTCCTGTCCCGCGTCACATTGTCCACAATGTTTTAAACAAATAAAAATGTAAGTAGATAAAGAAGAAACTTCCCCGAGGAGGATCCAAATCCGCGCCAAGGTACCCTGGAATAAAGACACTAAAACAAAACACATTGTTTTTATTTATGAAGTAAAAAAGAAAAATACATAAAGAGTGCGAATAAAGAAAAGGGAATAAAAAAATACATAAAGAGTAGAGCTCCTTTAAGTTAGAGCTAAAGTCAAACATATAGACATTATCTTTTCTATTGCATTTGACTTAAACTTGACTATTTGGCACAGGTTGTGGTGAATACTACTTTGTATTTACTATCACAAAGCTAATTAATAGTAATGAGAGTATGTTGAAGACCTTCAACATAAACTACTTTAGAAATAAAATGTCTCTAATTCTGATCATAGCATAACTTTTGGTTTGACCACAGTTGAAGTCACCAAAAATTACCTTAGTGTCATCCTTGACATTATATTGTTCAACAATTCCTTTTTCCTAGTGATATGTTTGGAGCAACCACTGTTCAAATACCATAGCTGGTTTGTGGATGCTTAGCTCTCGATTTGCACATACAATTAAACATTAGTTGGGACCCAGGTTACTTTGGGCTCATTGCTTATATTATTATATGGGGTTATGAAAGTATAAGATGACCTTTCATAATATCATTGCTTCTACCCTTACGATAAAAGAGTATTGGTCTGTTAAAACCATCAGCTTCTGGTCTGTTAAAACCATCAGCTTCTAGCATCATGTCCAATTTTATAATAAAAATTACAGTTAGGTGTGTAATTATCAGTAAACAATATAGTATATGATCTATTATGATTGCTAACTGGAAGGTTGCTTCGACTAGAAAGTGACACAATTGTCTGGTTGCGTCGATTTGAAGTCGATGCTGTCATGAAGTCGTGCCGATCCGAAGTAGACGCCACTTCATACTTGTGTCGATTAGAAATCGACGCACCTACAAAATTGCGTCGAGTTATAGTCAACGCATGCTTCCAGTTTTTTGAATGGTTGTATTTTGAAGCATGTTTGTCTAAGGGTTTATTTCCTAGAATGCCCTGATGTTTGATGAACTGGCCCTATTGAATATAGTTATTCTATCTGGATCATCATCTACAATTATTATTGATTGCTTTTTTTTAGCTTTGGCAAAAGCTACATGATTCTTCCAAGCAAGTGTGTTGAAAGTTTTTTCTGAGCTTGTTGACTTAGCACCCATTCCTAGATTCTTGAATCTCACAAAAATATTCTCAGATATGTCCTTGAGCTTTTTCTCTTGTCTTTCAGTGAGTCTTCAAAGGCTTTTGCCTTTGCAAACTCTTCTTTCAAGAATTTATTTTCTATAGCTAACTCGTTTATTTGTTGTTTTAATTTTCTTATTTCAACCCCAAGTTTATGGTCCTGATGAGCATGTTCCTCATCAGGCTTCTCATTCCTCAATTTCTCTATTTTTTTCTAAAGTGATTTTGTTTGTCTTTCTACCTCCAAGTGGTCTTGACAAAAATCTTTAAAGCATTCCTTAAAATTATCTGAGGTAAAATCAAAATCATTAAAACATGATACATGAGCACATGTGCCATCATCTTCAGCAGTTGCTTCTTCCTCACTCTCAGTTGAAGCTTGACTTTAGGTTTCTGTAATGAAACCTCTTCCTTTCTTGTCTTCATTCTTGAAGGTCTGCTTCTTGTCCTTCTTTCTGTTAGCTTGATTCTTTTGTTCCTCCGAACATTCTGAAGCAATATGTTCTGGCTTTCTGCATGCAAATCAGATAACCTCCTTGTTAAGAGTCTTATCAAACTTTGGCTTGCAGACACTCCTATCTTTTCTTCTAAAGTCTTTTGTCTTGATCCATCTCCTGAACCTTTTGGCTAAGAGATTGAACATCTTTTCTTCAGTAGTTGAAGACTCTCCACCAATTGCCTTCCAGGCCATGGATCTCTCCCTGGGAGTTGAGACCTTCTCCTTTACTTCAGTCTAAGGTCTACTCTTCAGAAGCAACTCATAGGACTTCAGCTTGCCTAATAGGGTATCAGTAGTGATTTCTCTGTGGCATTGGACTCTCTGACGGCTCAGATTCTTGAATCTCATGTGCTTGGGAAGTACATGAGTAGCTTATCATTGATCTCAGTCAGTGAGGTCTTTGTCCTGTCCCTCGAGTTCATTAACTATGATGTCGAACCTTTCATATATCTCAACAACACTTTCTTCAGCTTTCTTTTGAAAGTTCTCATATTGGGATATAAGGAGGGATCTTTTATTTTTTTCTTTCATCATAGTTGCCATCAACAATTCTGAACAGAGAGTACCGGATTTCTTTAGCTGACTGGCAGTCCCTTCAGAAAAATATCATCAGACATTGTGGATACTAAGATGTTCATAGCCTTGGCATCTCAGTACTTTATTTTCTTTTCACCTTCTGTCCATACATCTCTGGGAACTACATCTTGTGTTGTATTTCAACTAACATTCTTCTTGTAAGACATTGGTGGACCTGAAAGCGCAAAGTTGAAGATTCTTTCATCAATAGAATTCATATACAGTTTTATTTTGGCTTTCCAGAGTGTGAATATTTCCAAGTTATAAACTGGAGGTTAGTGATGCAAACCCTTTAAAATTATTGAAACTCAATTTGAAAATAGATTTATATAGAGAAATAGTTATGAATTTAAAAAAATTTTCGATCATTATGATCAAAGTGTTAACTTTTATTTGATCAACTTAGCTCTGATACCAATTAAAAGGGTAAACAATTATGGCTTAAGTCTCTGAGAATTTTTAGAGGGGGATGAATAGAGATTTAAAGTATTTTTTAAAACTATTTTCTAGACTTAAACAATTTTAGGTTAACATTAATAAAGTCACAATCAGAGAGTATAAACACAGAAAAAGTAAAGGCACACAAGCAACACATCAAAATCAAAGCACAACACAAAAAACACCAAAAATATAGTGGTTTCCCAAAATCTGGATACATCTATTCTTCTACCATTTTGGTAGAAATACATTATCACAGTGCACGAGTCTTTTGATAAGGAGACTCTCAGAACCAGGGACTGAGTTTTTTGATAAAGAGACTCTTAGAACCAACTAAATCTTTTGATAAGTAGATCTTGAAGCACACAACTAGATCTTTTGGTAAGCAGATCTTGAACCAGACTGAATCGTTGAATAGAGATTCTCAAAACTCTTTACTCAGTTACAAAATGAGAAGAAGTGAGAAATAAGAAAAAGAATCTTTTGGGATGAGTCCTCTTTCAACAAATTTCCGAAGACTCTTCAGGAACGAAGTGTTTTGGATTTATTTGATGGAGGAATCCTTACTGAGAAGGTGCAAATATTATATGCTCTGAGTTCCATTATCTTTCAGATTGTTCTCAAAATATTTTGTTGCAGCAGTAGTGAAGAAGAACTTGCGTAAATTCTATTTCAACAAATTTTGTATTCTATATTGTTTTTTTTTTTTGGCTTGGATCTGTGTCCTCTTCTGTTTGAATTCTTCATATATCAATCATTGAATCAATTCAAATTTCTTCTAGGAAATTATCGTCGAAAGGAATAAGATAATATTCTTCTTTTTTTGTAGTCATGAATTTCGTGGACCTATTCAAAAATTTTCCTTATATTCTTTTGAAATTTTAGTTTAGAAATCTTTCCTTTAATCTTCTTTCTAATTTTCAAATAACTTCCATAGTTATTGTCTTCCATTAAGTCTGATTGAAAGCCTCCCATGTTTCTTTACAAGATATATGTATCGACGCTACTTCCAGTTCGGGCAGAAGGTGCGTCGAAATCTGCTTCAAGATGACACTCTGTCGACTTAACTTGTTACTTGACGTTACATCGACATCTAGTCGGCGTATGCGTCGAGGGGCTGTCAACTTCACTTCAGAGGATGCGTCAACAACTAGTCAGAGTCATGTCGACTTCTAGTCATCGTTGTGTTTATTTCTAGTCGACGCATGTTTGTCTTTGATGATTTTATTCCTATTTTCAATTTACCTTTCTTATGTCTTTGACTTAACTGACATGCTAGGACTTCTATGACCACATTACCCTCATTATATGACACAGATAATTATCCTAAGATGCAAAATCACTTATAAATAATTTTTTAGGTTAAATCAATAGGATTTTTCTCAACACATCGTCAACTGATTTAGAGTGGTCGTCCATTTGAAATGAAGGCAAAGAGTGACCAGAATGTAGAGAATGTCCAGTATTATACTTGAAGCAGAATAAACAGCCTCAGAATAGCCAACAACCATCAAAAAATTAGTTGGAAGACGGATTTGAAGCACTGGTTGCAGGACAGAGTGACGTTGATGAGTCTAGGGCTCTCCTCTATTGGTCACCAAAAACGGAACAAAGCTTGGTCATTAGGTGGCGCGATGAGATCGGCCGAGCAGAAGCATTTGTTGCATAGAAGAGACAAAAACACATGTCGACAAGTCGGAACGGATGATCAACGACTGTAGTAGTGAGATTGATCGTTTACACTCATAAAGATGACGAATCAGTGCACATAATGAATACGTTGACAGATGCGTTGAGGCATTAAAAAAAGATGGCCGTCAACAATTGCTCGAAGGCACGGAAGATCCTGATGAGAAAATCATACAACGGAGACGAGGGCTAGGGCGCGAATCCTACAATAAGCTCTAATACCATGTCTGAAATATATATAACTTACTGCAAGGCAAAAAGGACCATAAAACCACTTCATAATGAAGTTAAATACAAACTAAATATACAGAACCTTGGTTAGAAAACATAATTACAACCATGGTTTAAAAAATTCAAGCATGCTTTTTAAATGTTCAAACGAACCCATGGACGATTCAATGCACAAGAAATTTGGGGTGGGAATTGAAATTGGACCCTCAATTCCAACTCCTCTAGTCTGTGTGCTCTTTAGGACGGGTTGTATGAGAATCACTAAATTCCATAAGAATTTATTCTTCATTCAAATCCCCTCGTTAAGGAAATTCAATCCATGTCAACTCCAATCATTACTGTTACATTATATTGCATTATTATTATTATTTTAATAAATATTTTATCAACTTAAGTTTTTATTACTATTAAAATTATATGTCAGTATTGTTTTTATTACTGTTTTAATAAATATTTTGTGCAACATAAATTATTACTATTATTAAATAATTATATTATATTATTCATTCTATTTTAATAAATATTTTGTGCAACTTAAATTCTGTTCGCTTCATATTCTTGCATAATTTGTGCTATTACTAGAATTAGGAGGAAAATAGTAATTGCATACCTATTATTCATCCATAGAGGGTTATTTATGATATTATAATGGACCCGTAGACTTAAACACATGGTGTGAGACTAAAGCCCGCTTACACACATAAGCACGCGTACTGATAATAATAATGCGGGAAAATACTCGACTTGTAAATATCTCTCAACTCTCCCCCTCAAGTCGGATGGAAGACGTCGGTCATTCCAAGTTTTTTTATGTCATCAATGAACGCGTCACTTCCCAAGCTTTTAGTGAACACATCTGACAGTTGATCTTTATAGGGACGAATGGTGTGATCACAGTCTTTTTATCTAAGTGATCTTTGATAAAATGTCGATCCACCTCAACACGCTTTATCTTCTCATGTTGAACTGGATTGTGAGCTATGTTGATCACTGCCTTGTTGTCGCAAAACAAAGAGAAAGGAGATATCACGGGAAAGCCCAAGTCATGTAGAACAGTACACAACCATAAGCCCTCCCATATGCCTTGTGACATAGCACAATATTCTGCCTCAGCGCTCGATCTGGCCAAAACATTTTGCTTCTTACTGTGCTATGTCACCAGGTTTCCTCCGACAAAGTAGCAATAACCTGTTGTAGATTTCCGATTATCACGAAATCCTACCCAATCCGCATCAATGAAAACTTAAATCCTCAAATTGTCGTTCTTGGATAACAGAAGACCACGACCATGGGCTTTCTTCAAATATCGTGACACACAGTATGCTGCCTCTTGATGTCTGATCCTTGGAGCATGCATATATCTACTCAGAATGTCAATTGCATAAGTAATATCAGGACGAGTATGAGATAAATATATTAGTTTCATAGACAATCTCTGGTAGTGTGTGACATCTACATGGTCACTGTCACCATCTTCACATATTCCATAATTTTCTTCCATCGGGGTGTTCGCGTTAACACAGCCAAGCATCCCGGTCTCCTACAACAGATCTAGAACCTACTTTCGCTGAGATATTTAGGTACTCTGATCCGATCTAGTCACCTCAATACCAGAAAGTATCGTAATCTTCCCAAGTCTTTCACCTCAAACTCGGCCGATAAGAGGGATTTAAGATTTGCATTCTCTTCCAAATTGTTACCGGTGATCACGATGTCATCCACATAGACAATAAGGTTCACAATACCCTGATCACGTCTCCGAATAAACATAGTGTGATTAGACTTTGCCCGTTTGTACCCAAATTTGATCATAACCATGAGGAATCTGTCAAACCATGCTCTAAGTGACTGTTTCAATCCATATAAGGACCTTCTTAGCCGACAAACAAGACCTTCAAATCCTTTTCACGAACCCAAGAGGGAATTTCATGTATACCTATTCATCAAGCTCACCATGGAGAAATGCGTTTTTCACATCTAGTTGGTGAAGATCCCAGTCCATGCAAGCCACAAATGATAATAATACCCGAATAGAGTCCATCTTAGCCACATGGGCGAAAGTCTCCTGGTAGTCAACTCCCCGAGTCTGAGTGTACCCCTGAGCGACCATCCATGCCTTGTACCGCTCGACATTCCCTTCTTGATTCTGTTTGACTGAAAACACTCATCTTGAGTCAATAGCTTTCTTGCCAGGAGAAAGGGAAAAGACATCCCTGGTATGGTTCTTGTCCAAGGCTGACATCT
The DNA here is from genome assembly GCA_039583875.1 of Platanthera guangdongensis. Classification (NCBI taxonomy): domain Eukaryota; kingdom Viridiplantae; phylum Streptophyta; class Magnoliopsida; order Asparagales; family Orchidaceae; genus Platanthera; species Platanthera guangdongensis. The sequence goes on along the minus strand of CM077154.1, from coordinate 10,219,450 downwards.
CCTCTTTCATAACCTGAATCCAGGCCGGGATACCCAAAGCTTCCTTCCATGTCTTAGGAATAACAACCGAAGAGAGGGAGGCAACAAAGTCCTGATGGACCGGGGTAAGATGATGATAAGCCACATGATTAGAAATAGGGTGTTTAGTACATGCAACCTTACCTTTCAATAGAGCAAGCAGAATATGTAAATCCACATCATTGGAATCTGAGGCAGAAGCGGGCACTAGTACAGGCGGAACCTTAGTAGCTTGTATACCAGAGGAGAGTCGGTGGTACACGTGCGGAAAAAGGGAGATCAGAGTATTGGTCCGTGGAATAGAGATAGGAGGACCTAGTTTCTGAGGAGTAATCTGTAGTGGCATAGGAGGAAGAATAGAAAGAGGAATATCTGTAGCACCACTACTCTCCCCCTGACGAAGAGAGTGAGTCGATGGTAAAAAATAGGATTCCCCTTCTCGAAAAGTTACATCCATAGTGCAAAACATGCGCCTAGAGGGGGGTGTGGTAACACTGATACCCTTTCGTCGTGGAAGAGTATCTAAGGAACATGCATCGATGAGACCAAGGGTCCAGTTTGTCTTGGTGAGGCAAATGCATATGTATAAAACATACACATCCAACGACACGAGGAGGCAGATGGAAAGTATAAACCACATTTATGCTAGACAACCGAGCTAGAGGTGTAGTATAGCCAAGAATACGCGAGGGAAGCCGACTGATAAGGTGAGCAGCGGTAAGAACAACATCGCCCCAATAGGATTTGGGAAGGTGCATAGTAGACATAAGACAACGGGTGAAATCCAACAGGTGTCGGTTTTTCGTTCGACAACCCCATTTTGGGTAGACGTGTGGACACACGTAGTCTGCTGGATGATACCATGACTTGTGAGGTATGAGCCAAATGTTCCTCGATCGTCATACCCCCCCCCCCCCCCCCCCCCCCCCCCGCTATCACTGCGTAGCACATGAATACAACCCTTAAATTAGGTCTGAACTATTTTATGAAAAATCTGAAAACAAGAGAAGACTTCATTATTCTTTTTTTAACAAATACACTTAAGTTGTGTGAAAAAAAAATCAATAAAAGTGACAAATCAACGAAAATCAGATATAGATAAAACGGGGGACGACCCCCAGACATAAGAATGAACAACATCAAATAGAGTGGTACTGGGAGAAGATAAATGTGAGGAACTATGTCTCACATGTTTAGACTGATCTCAGACATCACAGATAAAAGTTTGTAAAAAAGATTAAAAAATAGGGAACATCTTCTGAAGATAGATAGGAGACGGATGTCCAAGTCGCAGGTGCCATCAACAAACATCATCAGTTGTAATAGTAGTGCAGGAGAGAGCCTGAGGAGACGAAGGCTGGAGATCCAAGTAATATAGACCACCGCGGTTCCTTCCACTATCAATATTCCGCTCCATGCCCAGTTTCTGAAAAATACAGGAATTAGGAAAAAAGGCCACAAAACAATTGAGGGATCGAGAATATCACTGATGGAAAGTAAATTGTGAGGAAATGAGGTAACATAAAGCACAGATGGCAGAGAGATAGAAGGAGAACATGAAATATGACATTTGTCAGCAATGGGAGACAACAAGCCATTAGCAGAAATAACTTTATCCTTACCAGACAAAAGAGTATAAGTAAGAAAACCTGAGGAGGAGCCGGTCATGTGGTGAGTCGCACCAGAATCAATCACCCACTCAGAGGAGGCTGTGGCTCCATGGGCACTTGGAATAGCAATAAAGGCAATGGAAGCAGGGGCACTCGTAGGCTGATCGGGCTGAGAGTGCAGCAGACAGTGGAAAACATCCAATTAAGGAGCAGTAAGCTTCCCGGGAACAACACTGGAGGTCTCGTCGTAGACGTCTATAAAGTAAGCAACATCATGAGGTCTGGAGCCACCCTGGCGATGGCCCCCACTTCCTGGCCCCCGACTGCGGCCACGACCACGAGGGGAAAGTTGTGGGTGGAGCTTGTAACACACCTCACGAGTGTGGCCTTTGCGACCACAATTATCACAAGTAGGAGCAGACAAGCTAGGGCTGAGAGCATAACCATGACCCACGCTAGTCAGAGTAGAGCGTTCAGGAGTACTAGCAGTAAGGGACTTCCGACGGTATTCATCACCAAGGACCATGCTGAAAGCTTCCCGAAGGGACGGGAGAGGAGAGCAGTGAAGGATATGTGTCTGCACCATGTCAAACTTCATGTTGAGCGCTATCAAGAAGACGTTGTCGTAACTGAACAGCATCCGCAGTGCATGCTGGAATGAAATGCGAGAAATAGTACTCCTAATATAGACGCTCGAACTCTGAATAAAATGACGACACCGTCATAGACTCTTGTCGCAGTTCCAAAATGTGGCGAGTAAGTTCATAAACCTGTGTAGCACTGCCAATTTGAGAATACCTCTCACGGGCACGGGTCCAGATCTCGAAAGCAGAGTCCATCAGCATGTAACTCCGGTAAACCTTCAGAGACAGAGTGAAGAAGCCAAGAAACAACGATGGAGTTTTCTGAGTCCCATCGTTTCCAGGAGAAATCCGTTTTTGGGGGCTCTGTAACAGTTCCGTCAATGTAGCCAAACATCTGATGGATGCGAATGACATGTTGCGCCGCCCGTGACCATTCGAGATAGTTTGTATCATCTAACAGGACCATGGTAATTGTTGAAGCCAAATTTGACCTCAACTGAAGTTCGAAGAAAAAAGGGGTGCAGCCGAAACCTACTTCTCTCAAGTCTCACCCCTTGACTGGATTCTAAGGACCTAAGACTGACCCAAAAGCCTCAGCAGGGAGGTCCCACCTCACACCCGGAAGATCTCTGAGAGCTTCCCCTCCAAAGCCAAAGCTGGGCTAGGAGCTCCTCAGAAAGCACTAGAATTCCGGAGACAATGATCGCTTGCTTTCTAAGGAGCCCTTATGGGTCTATTTATAGCATTTTGCTGTCCTGAATTTACTGAAAAGCCCTTAGTTGGTCTGCCAATAGCCAAATCCCGCTGTTTTCCTGAGGGTACTGAAGTAATTTCCCCTGAGGGCAATAAAGACATTCTTCCAAAGGCCCTGGGCCCCATTCGGCGGGAGCTAGTGCCGAGACCTTTCGGCCCAGGGCATGGCGCGAACGTTCTCGCCGCTTAGGCGAGAACTCTTTGAGAAAGGAGCTTGGTTTGGGCGGGAGTGCTTCCGCGCGGCTTGCGCTTGGCGTTCTCGGCCCACGATTTCTCCCTTATAACATTCGGCGAGAGCGCTTCCGCCTTCTGTGGGCGAGATCCTCCTTAGGGCGGGACCACTTCGGCTAACCCTCCTGTGACCATTGTGCCTCTTGGTCTGGCTCAGCGAATATGGGGTTGTACACAATCCCCGCTCTTTTGAGCTAGCACCGCGCTCGAAAAGACATGTCCAACCCCAAAAATATTCGCTGAGCACGTGTCAACATCAGGGAATCTTTTGGTGGGTCCGTACGGTGTCTATAAATATGAGTGCCGATAGACGGTCATGACACTTTCCTCGAGCCGTCATTCTCCTTCTGAGCTCTCGCCCTCTCTTGCGATGCCTTCCAAGCGTGCCGATAAACCTCTTCCGCAGGATCTGCAGGACCGCATCAACGCGGCGCAGGCGCGAGCTAGGGCTAACAGTGCCCTTGTCGCCCCATGGCTAGCGAGACAGCCGCCAGTTGCTGAGCCTTCTTTGCCTAAGAAGAAGAAGAAGAAGAAAGCGAAGGTGGTTCAGCGGGACCTATCCCGCGAGAACAGGAGCCCGCCCACCCCGACCCCTAGTTGCGCGGACGGCGCCTCGCCGCGGAAGGTAAGCTTGATATACCCATTAACAACCAGTTGCTCAATTGTCTAACTTGATACCTCTTGCAGGAGACGGTTCCTGACGCTGCCGCGTCCCCGCGAGAACGTTCGAATCCGCCCTCTAGCCATCACGACGATCAACCACAGGTTCCTGAGGCTCCTCCTCCGCCAGACCCGAACACCGCCGGTAAAGGTTCCCTTCTTGGCTTCGCCTGGTATTTTCCAAATGCTGACTTGATTTCTCGCAGCGTTGGTTTCTGTACCTTCGGATCTCGCCACCCAGGATGGTGGGGCGAGAACTATTGATCAGCCTGCCCGTGTGGTTGACTCCTCCCTATCGGCGAGAGGAAAAAGTGCCGAGATCCCCGTGCCGCCGCTAGACGTTAGTCCTTCAGCGGCTGAGGAGACCCGCTCCCCCGCTCTCGATCAGGCCGGATCACCCTCCGCAAAGTTTACCCCCCCGCAAAGGAAAGCCAATCCACCTCCTCTTTGGAGCTGAGGGGGGGGCTGGGCCTTCTCGCCTGCCGTCGACCGGGGGGCCTCGTCACTCCGAAGGTATACGGCCGTTTTATCGCTGCTACCCTTTAGTTTCCGCTAAAATGGGGCTTCTTTCGATAGGGGACAAGGACTCGCGGCCTGGCGCTGAGGTAGAGGAAGAAGAAGAAGAAGAAGAAGAAGAAGAAAGAGAAGGAGAGGATGGCGAGAGCTCTCCCTTCCCTTCATCTGATGAGATGGAGGAGATCCTGACCGGTGCCGGGAGCGCAAAAAGACGAGGGAAGAAGGTTGCCGCCATTCTGTCGAAACTCATCCGGCGAGAACGGGCCCGCGACCTTGCGGCCCGAGAGTTCCGCCAGTCAGTGGAGAAGAGGCTGGAATCCTTGGAGCGAGACTTCCTTCTAGGCGAGATGGACCGGCCCGGAGGAGCTACCGCGGGATCTTCACCTGAGAGATGCATCGAGAGGATCCGGGATCTGTCTCGCCGGGTTGACCTGGGATGCAGCATTCTGTCATCCTACTTCAACCCGCAGGCGCCCCCCCGGACCAAGTTGCGGGACCGAGGCAAATGGCGCTGGGAACCGTACTGAAGCGCGAGACGTCCCCTCCTCTTCCTCTGGCCTTCCCTTCTCTAATGTACCCTTACTTTTTCGCTTGTAGTTGTGACTGTTGTTCCCGCTCTTTATTCGCTTATTGTATTATTATTATTTTTTATCGCGTTCCCGCTCAGCGAGAGCGATGGCTCTGTCTTTAATATTCTTGCATTCGTATGAGTTATCTTCCCAGCTCTTTGGGGTGGCGAGAGCCATCTTGCTTCCGCCTACTTTTCCTGCCGTCTGACACTTCGCAATGTTAGCGCCAGCTGTTTAATCGGTCGCTGTCAGATTCGGGCGGGAAAAACGAAGCGCCGTTGACCTAGGACGCGGCGGCTGTACCCTCGCCGCCTTTCTGAAAACTACCATCATTACCACGATTTTCTATAAATAGGAGGCTCACCTACCACATTCATTCCTCTGACTCCCGTCTCTCTCCTCTTTGCTGTTGCTCTCGCGGTCTTCGCGAAGCTCTCGCCCTTTTCTGTCTTCCACTTCCGTTCTCGCCCCATTCTCGCTCTCGCCTTTCCCCCGTAGATCTCGCCTTCGATCCCTATTGCGATGCCGGGTGGTGGTGAAGGAAGATCCAACTGCGCGGAAGCCTTCCAAAAGCATCTCTTTCCTTCCTGCACCCTCACTCTGGAGGAGTTCAATCTGACCAAGGCCCAGCACGTTCCCGCTGGCTTCGTCGCGCGGCCCCCGGGCAGTCATGACAAGGTCAACACTGCAGGGAGGGGGAGCTCGCCATCCCCATAGAACACTTCGAGGTGGGCTTCCGCCTTCCGCTGTGGCCTGAGATGCGACAGGCTCTCCGGTACTACGGGGTGGTTCCCGCGCAGCTGAATCCTAATTCAGTTGCCATTCTCGTGGCATTCATATGCTATATGCGCTCCGAGAGGATCGAGTTCAGCCTGCCGATCTTCCGTAAGCTGTTTACCTTCCGCGCGAAAGGAGGCGTGGTGTTCTTCTCCGGGCAGCTTCTGAAGACGATCGGTCTCGCCAACAAGCATCATCATTGGGGCGAGAAGTTCATCTACGTCTCCGGCGACTTCGGGAACGTACCCTTGGCCCCCATCCAATATGAAGATGCCGCCTACAAGCCTCCGTCCTTGGGCTCCCGCGAGAGCGCCCTCCTTGAGTTCTTCGGAACCAAGGACTTCGACGTCCTCCACCTCCGGCGAGACGTCGATTCTCTTTCCCTGTGCTTCCGGGAGAAGGTAGGGTCTCGCCTTCATTTGTCTTTTTCTTGCCTTTTCCGAGATTAGAACTTATCAATGTTGTTTTTTGCAGGAGAGCGCGAAATCCCTCTCCGCCAGCCTTTTGACGAGGCTCGCGCCGGAGGGAGTCAGCCTCCGAAGGACCCGCTGGCTCTTGCGAAAGCCGCCGCGCAAGCCTGCCGAAAGGAGCCGGGCCTCCCACCCTCGAGCGGTGTTGTGAAGCGAAAACCGGTTGCTTCCGCTCCTCAGGCAATCAAGAGGCCCAAAACCATGGATACCGAGAAGGGCAAGGCTGCGGTTGTCCAGCCCGTCCAACCTCTTCCCCCCGGCCGCTCCTTCGAGGAGGTTTTGGAGGCAGCAAGCAGGGTTGCGGCCACCAGGGGCGGCTCGGGGACTCCCGCCGAGAACCCTCGGACCCCTGGCGCCGCTGAGAGCGAGGGTGTCGCCGCCGGGACCTCCGGCCAACCTCCGTCTGAAGAGGTGCCGCGGGGTCATCGTAACTATGGCCTCGGCGTGAGGTACCTGGACGCGGAGAACAAGCCGCTGCTGCAATGGGACCCTGACGCCAACAAGGTCACGGTCTCGTCCCTCTTGCCGAGCTGGGCAGAGCGAGACGAGGTCACCGGCGAAGCTTTCGCCTTAGGGTACGGCCTCTACAGCCGGGAGGATGCTAGCGTCTTCGACAGGACGTCGACCCGGATGCTGGCATATGACTCCACTCGCGCTTTAATGCGTGGGTTGGAGCTCACGCACATGTGCGCCCGGCGGAGCATTACGATAGACCGTAACTTTCAAGATATGTTGAAGGCCAGGGAGGATGCGGTGGCCCGGGCGGCCTCTCTGGCCAAGGAGCTGGCCGAGACCCAGCAACTACTATCCTCGCGCCAAGCGGAAAGGGTAAGCGAGACTTTTCATAATCAGTTGTTCTCGCAATCCTAACCTTTTTCTTGTGCTAACCTCCCGCTGTTCAGGATTCCGCTCAAGCCGCGCTTCGTGAGGAGCTGTCTCAGGCCCGCTATGACAACGTTCTCCTGCGAGAACAGATCGCGCGCCTCGAGGCGAGTGCACCCCTCCGCTGGACGAGAGATTGAAGAGCCAGTACTACTCGGCTTATGACATCGACAAGCTCCTTCAGGGGAACGCGCAAGCCACCGTAAAGCTGACGCTGGAGACGCTGCGCGACATCAACTGTTGGGATGAAAGGGGCAAAGACATTACTGCTCCACAACTTGTCCCGTGGCTCTTCGAGCCCATCCCAAAGCCTCCTGGCGCCCCTGATACCCCTCCCTCGGATGTCTCAAAGTCCCCCGCAGCGGATGGCGAGACCTCCGGGGAGAGCTCTGGCGGAAGCTCCAGCGGAAGCTACAGCGGAAGCTCCAGCGAGACTTCAGAAGGGTACAGCCGAGACCCTTGAGGGTTCTCTTCTTATTTTTGTTCATTTTTATGTAAAAGCGCGAGACGCTAACACGTTGTACCTGTATACAGTTAATGCAAATATTTGTTCTTGCGAACCTTTTTTGTTATTTGCGAATGTGCTTGATGTGGTTGTCGTAGTCGAATGCTTTCGGCGTAGGCTTCCGCCAAGACCCTTGGCCTTCTTAGGAAATTCGTAGCGATGAATCAGCAAGAACCCGCGGTAACCGGCCAGCCGGAAGCGTGACTCTCGAATCCTTAAGACGGGACCGTCCCCTTTAGACTGCGCGAGTCCCTACTAGCCCATCGTATGACGATCTCGCCTATTTGTTCGAGAACACTGAGAGGAACCCTTTTGGCGGAAGCCTCCCCACCTCGAGTTCCCTTCAATAGTGAATCTTCTGTCGAGACCTATCTCTGCCGAGATCTATCTCTGCCGAGACCTATCCCTGCCGAGATCTATCTCTGCCGAGATCTCTCTCCTCTTTTTCACTTGTCATTTGGTGTTCCCAACGTGCTTCCTGCCTTTCATTAACCAAGCCAACCAGACAAAACCTGTTCCCCACAGGCGAGCCTTCAGTCCTGCCAGCTAGATGAGAGCCTGCGCAGCGGGTCTACCTGGGGCCGAGCCGAGCTCGGGGTGCCGATGAAGATTTCAAACCAAACCAACCTATCCCCCACAGGCGAGCCTTCGGACCTGCCAGCTAGATGAGAGCCTGCGCAGCGGGTCTACCTGGGGCCGAGCCGAGCTCGGGGTGCCGATGAAGATTTCAAACCAAACCAACCTATCCCCCACAGGCGAGCCTTCGGACCTGCCAGCTAGATGAGAGCCTGCGCAGCGGGTCTACCTGGGGCCGAGCCGAGCTCGGGGTGCCGATGAAGATTTCAAACCAAACCAACCTATCCCCCACAGGCGAGCCTTCGGACCTGCCAGCTAGATGAGAGCCTGCGCAGCGGGTCTACCTGGGGCCGAGCCGAGCTCGGGGTGCCGATGAAGATTTCAAACCAAACCAACCTATCCCCCACAGGCGAGCCTTCGGACCTGCCAGCTAGATGAGAGCCTGCGCAGCGGGTCTACCTGGGGCCGAGCCGAGCTCGGGGTGCCGATGAAGATTTCAAACCAAACCAACCTATCCCCCACAGGAGCCTTCCCCCACCCCTACGACCCCACCGCCTTCGGACCTGCCAGCTAGATGAGAGCCTGCGCAGCGGGTCTACCTGGGGCCGAGCCGAGCTCGGGGTGCCGATGAAGATTTCAAACCAAACCAACCTATCCCCCACAGGCGAGCCTTCGGACCTGCCAGCTAGATGAGAGCCTGCGCAGCGGGTCTACCTGGGGCCGAGCCGAGCTCGGGGTGCCGATGAAGATTTCAAACCAAACCAACCTATCCCCCACAGGCGAGCCTTCGGACCTGCCAGCTAGATGAGAGCCTGCGCAGCGGGTCTACCTGGGGCCGAGCCGAGCTCGGGGTGCCGATGAAGATTTCAAACCAAACCAACCTATCCCCCACAGGCGAGCCTTCGGACCTGCCAGCTAGATGAGAGCCTGCGCAGCGGGTCTACCTGGGGCCGAGCCGAGCTCGGGGTGCCGATGAAGATTTCAAACCAACCAACCTATCCCCCACAGGCGAGCCTTCGGCCTGCCAGCTAGATGAGAGCCTGCGCAGCGGGTCTACCTGGGGCCGAGCCGAGCTCGGGGCATCACAAACATTCAACTACGTTATGCCATGAAAAATTCGACACTAATTAAAAGAGAAACAATCGGTATAATATAACAAGTTTAATTTTGGGATACATGGTTACATCCTTCCCCCCTCAGGGGTAGAAGCGTTTTAGATCATCACCACTCCACGTGTGGCTTAAGGCTCTTCCCTCCACGTCCTGGAGGTAGTATCCCCCTGTTCCGAGGACTTCCTTCACAATGTATGGACCTTCCCAGTTCGGATGGAGCTTACCCACGGGAGCCGATCTTCCCGCCGCGTCGACCTTTTTCAGCACCAGATCCCCTTCTGTGAACTGCTTGACCCTGACGTGCTTATCAAAATGCTTTGCCATTCGTCGCTTGATTTCTTCTTGCCTGATAGCCGCCACGTCTCGCAGTTCCTCTACCATATCTAACGAGAGGCGCTGCCCCTCTTCATTTTCCACCCTCCAAGTCTCGTCACCTTCGCCCGCGGCTGTGACTCGCGGGGACCGGACCTCAAACTCCACCGGTAGGACAGCTTCACATCCATGAGAGAGCTTGAAGGGGGTCTCACCGGTAGCCGTGTTCGGAGTTGTTCTCAGAGCCCACAGGACCGAGGGAGCTGCTCCACCCAATTCCCTCTCAGATTCTCTACCTTCTTCTTTAACAAGTTAACGATAATCTTGTTTGCCGCCTCCACCTGACCGTTGCTCCTGGGGTGGTGGACGGAGGCAAACCTGAGGTCAATGCCCAGCTGAGTGCAGAAACTGATGAACTCTTCGCTGGCAAACTGGGGGCCATTATCCGTGACGATGGCCTGAGGCAGCCCGTGCCTGCAGATGATCTCCCCCCAGACGAAGTTCCTGATGACTTGGGAGGTCACCTTTGCTAGTGCCTTAACCTCCAGCCACTTCGAGAAGTAATCTATCATGACCAGGAGGAACCTTCTCTGTCCACTAGCCGGAGGAAAGGGCCCAACTAAGTCCATTCCCCAGATAGCAAATGGCCATGGCGCCGTGATACTCCGGAGTCTTTGGGCTGCCAAGAGTTGAAGGGGGGCGTAGAGTTGACATTTTTGACACCTCCTTGCAAACTCCATGGCATCCTTCCTTAGGGTGGGCCAGAAGTACCCCTGTCTGACCACCCTAGCCTCCAGTGTCCTTCCTCCAGAGTGACTGCCGCACTCGCCCGAATGCACCTCCCCTAAAATCTTCGGGATTTCCTCTTCGGTCGCACATCTGGCTAGGAGCCCTGACAACATCTTGCGATGCAGACCCCCCTCCATCATCAAGTAGTGAGCCGCCTTGCGCTTAAAGCTTCTCCCCACCTTGGTCCCCTCAGGCAGTTCTCCGGTGGTTAGGAAGGCCACAAATGGATCCACCCACGAGGGCTGTCGATCCACCATCATCAATTCTCCCTCATCTATAGCCGGTCGGAATAGCTCCGTCAAGGTCCCTCCTACCTGCGGTCCGAACTTGGCCAGTCGATCGGCGGTTACACTTTCTTCCCTTGGAATATGTTGAATTGAGAAAGACCGGAATCCTCCGATGATCACCCTTACCTTGGAGAGGTATCTGATGAGGGTTGGCTCCCGAGTTTCAAACTCTCCCGGATTTGCGATGTCACTACCTTTGAATCAGTGAAAACTTCTACCTCCTGAATCCCCAGTTCCTTTGCCAGGCGAAGGCCAGCAATGACGGCCTCATACTCCGCTTGATTGTTGGTCACTGGGAAATGTAAAATGACTGCTTGCTCTATAGTTACCCCTGGGGACTTGTCAACACCACCCCTGCCCCTAGGGAGTGCCTTCCTGAGGCCCCATCAACCGTTAACCTCCATGCTTCTCGCGGTTGCTGCTCTTCCCCCTCGACCTCAACAACGTAGTCTGCTAGAAAGTCCGCCACTGCCTGCGCCTTGATGGAGAGCCTTGGTACAAAGGAGATGTCGAATTCGCTTAGCTCAATGGACCACTTAGCCAGCCTTCCCGAGTGCTCCACTCCATCGAAGATCTTGCGAAGAGGGTGGTCGGTCACCACCCTAATCGAGTGCGCTTGAAAGTACGGACGGAGCTTTCTGGCCGAGATGACCAAGGCATAAGCAAGCTTTTCCAGGATAGGGTAGCGAAGCTCTGCTTTTTTCAATATCCGGCTGACGTAATAGATGGGAAGCTGCTTCTTTCCTTCTTCTCTTACTAGGACGGAGCTTACCACGCCTCCGCCCCTACTCCGAGATATAAGGTCAAATCCTCCCCATCTTTTGGGCTCTGAAGGAGGGGAGCCTGAGAGAGTTGTCTTTTCAGCCCCTGGAAAGCTTCTTCGCATTCGGCCGTCCATTCGAACCTTTGATTCCCCCGCAGCACTTTAAAGAATGACGAACATCTGTCTCCTGCCCGGGAGAGGAACCTGCTTAGCCCAGCCAGCTTGCCTGTCAAGCGCTGGACCTCCTTGACGTCGCGAGGTGACTCCAAATCCAGGATGGCCTTGACTTTGTCCGGGTTGGGCTCCACTCCTTCCGGAGTCAGGAGATGCCCGAGGAACTTCCCGCGGCTTGCCCCGAAGACACACTTCAAGGGATTCAGCCTCATTTTAAACCTTCTCAGGGTGGCGAATGTTTCCTCGAGGTCTTGCAGGTGCGAAACTATGCATTTGCTTTTGATCATTAGGTCGTCGACGTAGACCTCCAAGTTCCTCCCCTCTGATCCCGGAAGACCCTATCCATCATGCGTTGATAGGTAGCCCCTGCGTTCTTTAACCCAAAGGGCATCATCTTGTAACTGAAGCACCCCTCCCTTGTGATGAAGGACACATCCTTGGTGTCAGGAGGATGCATCCGGATTTGGTGATAACCTGAAAAAGCATCTAAAAAACTCATGACAGAAAACCGACGGCTGAATCAACCAGCGCGTCGATCCGAGGCAGGGATAGCAATCCTTAGGGCATGATTTATTCAACAAAGAAAAGTCTACACACATCCTCCATTTACCACATCCCTTTTTCACCATTACCACATTGGAGATCCAGCCTGGATACTGGATCTCTGAGATGAAGCCCGCCTCCAAGAGCCTCTTGACCTCCTCGCGAATGGGCTCCTCCAGCTTGGTGGCGATGGCTCTCATCTTCTGACGGATGGGGCGGGCGCGGGGATCCAGGTTCAGGCGATGGCAGGCTACGTCGGCGTCGATGCCTGGCATGTCCGCCGCGCTCCAAGCGAAGACGTCAACGTTGCTTTGAATGCAGGCCCGCACCTGCTCCCGGGTCTCAAGACTCAACCCCCCGCTGATCCGCACCCTTGCACCTCTCCTGCTTTGGTGAAGACCTCCATCTCCACCACTTCTTCAGCCGGTTCCAGCCGCGACTGCTCCAACCAGTCCTTGCCTCTTCCTCCAGCTCCAGCTCTCCCCTTTCCTCCTCAATCTCCATCGCTTCTATCCCCCTCTGCTGCTGCTGCTCGGCTCCCACGCCTCCTGGGACCTCTCCCACGACTTCTCCCGCCGCCTGCTCTCCTACTTCCACTGCCCTTTCCGGGCTCTCCTGCCCATCGCTCCTCCGTATCACCTGCACATCCCCTCGCATCTTCTCTGTCTCTTCCTCTCCAGCTTCCTCCCTTACCTCCTCATGGACCATCTCCTCTTCCTCCACCACCTCTTCTAGGGCCGCCATCTCAATTTCCAACTCTTCCGCCTCTGCCATCCACGAAATAGTGTTGACTGCCGTAACGTAACATTGTCTTGCCACCTTCGGGTCCCCTCTAACCCTGACCTGCACCCCCCCATTGTTGAACTTGAGGCATTGATGGAACGAGGAGGGGACGCAGCGAAAGGCGCTGATGAGGGGACGCCCAAAGATGGCGTTGTAGCTGCTCGGGGCGTCCACGATCACGAACCTGCAGTTCCGCGATACGCCCCCCAACCTTACGTGTAACCCTACTCCTCCTTCTACCTCCTTCCTCTCGCCGGAGAACCCGAACAGAGGTCCATCCGATGCCAAGACCCTCTTCCCTTCAACCCTCATCTCATCGAAAGCTTTCTTGAAGATGACATTAACCGAGCTCCCGTTATCTACCAGTATCCTAGAAACGGTATAGTTCTCCACTGCCGTCTGGATCACCAGGGCGTCGCAGAATGGGTCTTCATAGTCTGGCATGTCCGCTGATGAAAAAGTAATCTTTTCTTCCGGTGGGGGAACCTGGGAGGTGGATGCCACCCCCCTCCGGTACATGGTTTGCAGGCTCCCCTTGCGGGTTGCCTCAATCCCCACTCCTCCATGAATCACCCCGATTCCTCCCCGGGTCCCTACGTCCACCCGGTCTTCACACCTGTCCTCCGCTTCGCCCTGCTGTACCTCCACTATCCTCATCGGTGGATCTTGCCTCCCTGCTCCTCTGGCCGCCCTCAACTCTAAGAACTCCGGGCAGGTGGCCGTTGCGTGCCCCTCCTCCTGGTGGAAGTCACAAAAGAGCAACGCCTCCCCGCCCCTTCTCCCGTCTCCCCTTCCTCTTCTTCCTCCTCGAGCTCCTCTGGCTGCTCCCCTCCCTCTTCCTACTTCCATTGCCTCCTGCGGTGGTGGGGGACGATCCCTCGGCTCCTGCCTCCATGCCGGTCGATCGAACCTTCGGGGCTCCCGTAGGTTATCTCTCCCCCGATAGCCTTCTCCTGGACCTTGGGGGCGACCCTCCTGGGGCCTCCAACCCAACCGGTTGACTGGCTCCCGGGCCCCCCACCCCTGCTGCTGCCCAAACCTTCGGGGCTCCTCCCTTCCTCTCCTATCTTCTCCCTCTGCTCCCTCTGCTCTCTTGATTCCTTCTGTCTTCCTGCTGCTGGTTCCTTCCCGTCCTCTTCTGCTAGCTTGGCCAACTTCCTGGCGAACGCTGGGTTTGCTCTCTCGAAATCAATCTCCTTTGCCGCCCTCTCCATGAGCTCCTCAAAGGAGAGGGGGGGCATCCTCTTCAACTCCATGCTAAAAAATCTCGGTCTCAGCCCCAGGGTGAAGGCCAACATCAGCGCGTACCCTGGAACCTCCTGGACCAGAAGGATCTCTTCCTGGAACCGGTCGACATAGTGACCCAACGTCTCATCCGGCTTCTGCCTCACCGCAAACAGACACTCCGCTTCCTTCTTCCGCTTCTTTGAGGTTGAGAATCTCAACAGAAAGCTTCTCCGCAAATCTTCAAAACAGTAGATTGACCTTGCTGGCAACTGGTGGAACCAGTCCCTTGCCTTCTCCTTCAACGTGATGGCGAACAGTCGGCACTTGAAGGCGTCTGTCATCTGCCTTATTGACACGACGTCTTCAAACCACTGTACGTGCTGCACCGGGTCATCCTTCCCTGAGTAGTAGGACATGTCGGGCTCCCGGAACCCCTCCGGCACCGGAGCCGAGATGATGAGCTCGCTAAATGGGCTCTCGCCTCCTGCCTGGCGAGAAGGCACGTCTCGCGGCCTCGGCTGGCTTGCCCGATCCGCGAGACCATGCCCTGGGAAGAGTTCCCGCACCGCCGCCGCTCCTTCTCGCCTGGCTCTGTTAGCGCCTCCTTGCCCGGGCGCTGGCTCTGGCCCGGGAATAGCTCCCGCGCGGCCACGTCTCTCTCGCCAGCCTCGCCCGGGACCTCCTTTCCTGGGCGCTGCCCTGGGGCGTTCTCGCCTAAGAGCGGAACCTCTTCTATCGGGACCTGAGGGGTGGCCCACTCGCCTCTCGCCGAGAAGGCCAAGCTGATCGTTTGCAGAACCTCTCGCCTGAACTCATCCACATCATCCTCCTCGTCGCTTCCTCTCCCCGGGTGGGGGAGCCTCCAGAACCTGACCCTTCACCTTCACCTCCAGCCATGGGACAAAACTTAAGGCTTTCTTGAATCGGCTGCGTTCCACGCTCACCGCACCAGAACTGTTGAAGCCAAATTGACCTCAACTGAAGTTCGAAGAAAAAGGGGGTGCAGCCGAAACCTACTTCTCTCAAGTCCACCCCTTGACTGGATTCTAAGGACCTAAGACTGACCCAAAAGCCTCAGCAGGGAGGTCCCACCTCACACCCGGAAGATCTCTGAGAGCTTCCCCTCCAAAGCCAAAGCTGGGCTAGGAGCTCCTCAGAAAGCACTGCTAGAATTCCGGAGACAATGATCGCTTGCTTTCTAAGGAGCCCTTATGGGTCTATTTATAGCATTTTGCTGTCCTGAATTTACTGAAAAGCCCTTAGTTGGTCTGCCAATAGCCAAATCCCGCTGTTTTCCTGAGGGTACTGAAGTAATTTCCCTGAGGGCAATAAAGACATTCTTCCAAAGGCCCTGGGCCCCATTCGGCGGGCTAGCTAGTGCCGAGACCTTTCGGCCCAGGGCATGGCGCGAACGTTCTCGCCGCTTAGGCGAGAACTCTTTGAGAAAGGAGCTTGGTTTGGGCGGGAGTGCTTCCGCGCGGCTTGCGCTTGGCGTTCTCGGCCCACGATTTCTCCCTTATAACATTCGGCGAGAGCGCTTCCGCCTTCTGTGGGCGAGATCCTCCTTAGGGCGGGACCACTTCGGCTAACCCTCCTGTGACCATTGTGCCTCTTGGTCTGGCTCAGCGAATATGGGGTTTGTACAGTAATCTTCAGGGAACCGGGAGTTGCCATGGGACCGCTGAGGGTCACTCATCTGAGGCTGAATCACACACGGCGACGACGCTAAAGAGTCACTCATCTCGGAGGAACGAGCAATCCACAAGAGAAGAACACATTAGAAGAATCCAACGACATGGGATGCGTTGAAACAGCGGATCTGGCGTAGACACAGTCGGTGGAGATGTCGGCGGCAACGTGGAAGGGCCCCGGAGGCAGCGGACAAGACAACAACCGGCGAAAACACAACAGGAGGAGACGTCATGGATTGTGTGGCAGATCCTTGCGCAGGAGAGGGCCCCAGAGGAGGTGTCAGAGCAAATCTCCGAAAAAAACTCTCGGGATCGGACTATGTGGAAGGCGGACGTACGGGTTGCATCATGAAGGGACGGCGGCTGCTCCCCTCTCATCAGTCGGCAGTGGCTTGGAGGCCGCTCGTCATCCCTGAAGTGCAAGCAGAAGGGGACGGCGCTGTCGATCCAGAGTGGAGAGGCGCGGATGAGTGCGAATGCGGGCGGTGCGGAAGGAAGCGGAAACGGGACATTAGGGCTAGGCTCTGATACCAAGTAGAATTAGGAGGAAAATAGTAATTGCATACCTATTATTCATCCATAAAGGGTTATTTATGATATTACAATGGACCCCTAGACTTAAAGACACGGTGTGAGACTAATGCTCGCTTACACACATAAGCACACATACTAATAATAATAACGCAGGAAAATACTCGACTTGTAAATCTCTCAACTCTATTTGTTAATATAATATTTAAATTTCAATTCATGTGGATGAATTCATACCTACAGTCGAGCATCTAAATTGCCAATTCCAATTCCCATGATTAAATACTGTTGTCTCCTCGAACAAAGGAATTTTAACTGACTCTGAATTACTTTCTCGGTTTCTCCAATTCCAATTCCTACTTGTCAAATGGACCTGGAGTATATTTTTTCCCATTACATTTTTTCCTACATCAAAATGTGATCTCTTAGGTTTTTGAAAATGAAAAGCAACCTGGAAATATTGCAAAATGAGATATTTTTGCTCTCACCTATTCACCTTCAAACCCTTCATGGAAATTATGTCAACTTAGTTATGTTCTGTTCATAAAAAAATTTTGCATTGAAATGATGCAGTTCTCAAGGATTCTAATTCACAAAATTCTTGTAGTAACATTGATGATGTTGACAAGACTATGGATGAAATCAATGAGCAGACGGAGAATATGAAACAGATTCAGGAAGCACTTTCTGCTCCTATTGGTTCTGCTGCTGATTTTGATGAGGTAACTGTACGGTAATATCTATTTGTTCCTTTCATTAATTTTTAGAAAGAAAGTAATCCCATGCATTGGGGGAAAATAAAAATAAAAATAAAATTTTTATGGGATGCAGTTTTAAACAAGTAGTAGTTTCATTTGTTTTAATTGTTATATTTTATAATGCATGATGTTAATATTATAACAATTATATTTCCTCTTCTTAATAAAGCAATTTAAAGAAAAAACAGGAGAGAACTTCATTTTGAAATATTAAGCTATAAAGACTATATGATGTATGTTTATTTCTCCATTATATAGTTAAAATTTGAAGACATTTAGAATAATTAATTTTTTTAATAACTAGAAAGTAGAAAATCATCGTGTAACTAAATCTTTCTGTTAATGTGGGAGGAATATTATATTTAGAAAAGTACTTGGTGCGATGTTTATTAAATTAGATAGTTGATATATTAACAAATGTAACTTTCAATTTTTAAATTGATTATATTTCTAATTACAATTCTCATAAAATGAAATAAAATTGGGCAATACTCGAAATATTGCTTGCAGCCAACGATATGGGACTAACATCATTTAGGGTAGGCTCATGGTGCTTACGGGGTAGGCTCTACTGCCGGCGACCTGCCCCAAACCTGTCCGGGGTTGTCTGGCCGCCGCCGGGCTGGGCCACTACCAGGGGCAGGGCCACCGCCGGCGGTGGCCCGACCCGGTAGCCGCCGGACAACCCCCGGAGGGTTCCCCGGGGTCCCGCCGATGTGCTTCGGGCAGATCCGGCGGCGGCGGCGTAGCCTAACGCACGGGGGCACCCCGTGCACTGTCACTTGTATATATATATATATATACACATATATATATATACACACACAATATATATATATATATATATATATACACATATATATATATATATATATATATATGTGTATATATATACACACACACATATATATATACACACATATATATATACACACACATATATATATATATATATGTGTATTATATATATATATATATATATATATATGTGTATATATATATATATATATATATATATATATATATATATATATATATATATATTTGCCCCGCACGACAATACTCCGGTCATGATATTGCCCCGGTGCGACAGTGCTCTTATCGCTTGCAAACCCCCGAGCGCTATACTGCGCCCATCACTCGGATTTTGCCGTGTGCACGGGAGTTTGCGAGAGGCAGGGGGAGCACTTTTATTTTAAATAGGGGATATTGCCTATATGAGAGCACATTTTTTAAACTAAAGAAATAAACACAAATTAAAGAAATTTGAAATTTTGTAATAGCGGGGTAAAATTGAAAAGTTTAATGTTTTACCAAAGGGTGTTTTCCCTTTTAATATAGTATATATATACTATATTATATTTAAAAATTAACCTCATGATATGTATTTTCATGGGAAGTTTCTCTCGTTTGAGTATACAATTTATTGAATTTTAGACAAGAAATTAACCTCATGATATGTATTTTCTTCATACATGGCATTTCATGGTATTCCTTTCCTAAAACGACATATCGCTAGACATAACACGCGACCCTCTTTGCACGGGGATGCTTTGTGCACCCTACTGCCCTTTATATATTTTAAAAATATTTGTAATTTCAATATCTAACCCCACTATGGTGGGATAAAGGCTTGGTTGTTGTTGTATTAGTAATTTCAGTAGTTTTTATAGAAGAATTTTAAAAAAGCCCATGTTTAAGCCACTTTTCTCATGTATAATCTTGTATACATTTTGGTTTGGAGTTGAGTCTTCAGTCCTCCTTATATATATACAAATTCATGTATTATGAATTGAATACATGAGGAATACAATTATTTTTCTACTCCGTATTTAGTTTTTCTACATGGTATGAGAGCCACTCAACTCCTCACCGTGGACTCTCGATGATTGAGCCTCTCCCTTTTTATCTACGCTTTTTTGGTTTAGGGTACTCGCCACTACCTCTTTAGGGTACTAGCCCAAGATCCGTGCCTTGTCACCTATTCAACTGAGCTTGGGCTTCCCCTGCCTACGTATTTGCGGACAATCAACTTCACTGGATTCGCCGCTGCCGCTGCGTATAGAACTCTCCGTTTTCTTGTGTCATTGGACCCGCTACTCCTCTCCCACGACCTGTCGATCGTGGACGGTGCTGGCATGTCTTGTGAGAGCTCGCGACCTTTACCTGTACTCTCCGACCTGTCGGCTTGAGTCTGCCGACATATGTTTGGTCCAGTGATCGCAACTGCTCGCCTCCCAGACAGTGTGAACCTGTTCTGTGGGAAATCGCGGCATCCTCCTCGCACCTCCCATTCTTCCACTTCTCGCTACCCTGCAAGCTTGGCTCGACCGATCATCTCGCTCCAGCAGCTTGCAGTTGAAATGTTGCCTCTCCTCTTTTGTACGGAATTCATTGCACTTCCTGTCCAGAGCCCGCTGCAGCTCCCTGCCTCATTCGCCACATCTAATTTTCAAGTACTCGATGCCCACCTTCTTTCCAGAACTCTCCAAGAGCATGCTACAACCCATTGTCAACTACTTGCTTTTGTGCTCGTAAACACTTGTTGTTGCTGTCGATTCCTTCCAGCAATGTCTACTCTCGGGGCACGAATGTCGCGTCTACTTCCTCCACTTCTCCTGCACTCGCTCTGGCTTCTCTCCTTGATTTTTGAGGAGAATTGTGAATTACTACTATCTCCCTCGCTGAGAAGAATCTTGTAGGGTGGGTGCACTCCGTGCGCTGGGTACATCAGACCAAATGTCATCTTCATCCTGTCACTTGGGACACCCCTGTTGAGCCTACCGAGCAATGAATATAGGATGATGGTCGTGTACAATCATGGATTTTCAACTCCATGGACTGTGATCCATATCGCATGACTATGCATCATGAGATCGCGAAGACTATGTGGGACGAACTGAAGTTCTTATACTCTGGGCAGGACAACCTTCAACATTTGTTCAATCTCTTTTGGGGCCTCCAGACCATCGAACCTGGTTCAGACGGTGATTTGACATTCTTTGTAGCGTAATACAAGACGCTCATCGAGGTCTGACTTCAACACAAGCCTCTGACATTTGATCTTCCTACCCAACAGGCTCCGAAGGACGCTATCTGCATAGCTCTCACGATGTCACGGCTCCCTATCATCTATACAGTATTCGTGCGGCCATCTTGCCCCCTCCCATTATTCCCTGTCTCCGATGTGTGCTCTATTATCTTGAAGGTAAATCCGCCCACCGATGTTTCACTACCTCCATCTCGGGACACTCTCCCTTCACATAACGCGCAACGTGGCAATCTCCATGAATCTCTGGGCGGTTAGCGCGATGGCCTCTATCGTTTCGAGGGGCAAAGCACTTGTCTATCTACCCATTTTTGTCGGATGAATCATACTGAGGCCACGAGTTACAAAAAACGTAGGTTCCCGCTCCAGCCTTCCAACTCTTAGCACCAAGCTTCTCTTACGGTGGATATTCCTATCACCTCCCGCTCCGACATTGACCCTTGCGAGAGGAACTCTAGCATCTCTGTGGGTTGGTTACTTCGACGTTCCACTCCATCACATCTACCTCCAATGAAGCTATATCATACTTTTCTCATAGCCCCTCTTGGATAGTAAACTATGGGGAAACGAATCACATTACTCCGCAAAAGTCTTCTCGATACATGGACTCTGTTTGTCCTAAGTTTATCAAAGTGGCCAATGAAGACATTAACCCGGTCTGCGCTCTGGGGATGTTCCTCTCACTCCGTCCCTCTCTCTCTCCATTCTGTTCTTCATTTTCCTGGCTCTCAATTTAGTGTGGTTTCTGTTAATAGTCTCTCCTATGATCAGGACGCTCCATCACTTTTTTTGTGTGTGGTAGGATCAACGAATGCAGAATATCATTGGTAGAGGACGTTGTCCAATGGACTCATGTTATGCAGGCACATTTACTCAAGAGGGCCCCCTCGTCAGAGTTCATGGAGCGCATATATGGAAATTGTCGGGATATATTCATGACGGAATATGATATTAATTAATAAATAATAATAATAATTAATATTATATTATTAGTTATATTAATTATCATGTTTGTTTTATCATGCCCTCCTTCATCTATATAAGGGGGAGGGGTTTAAGTGTTTGGGATATCTTGAGTGCTTTAGTCATTTTGGGCTCTCCTTGGAGAGAGGGATCTTGGAGGACCCAGCCTCCTTGATCTTGGTCGGAGTCTTGCTCCAGATTTGTATCCGTGTTATTTCAAATCAATGCAATCGTAGTTTTTCTTGCCCCCTCAACTTTCGTGTTCGTAACAATTTGGTCCGGCCTCCCGACTTCTGGCCACGGTTTCCGTTGCCAGATTCTCACCAGTGCTCCCTTCGGCCACCGCTTGGAACGCCTCCGCTAAGAACTTGTCCTCCACCACCATCTCCTTCTGTGCGCGCCTCAATCGACAAACCAATATGCTCGCCAACCTCCTTTCCATGTCGCATTGCCTCGACGCCAATCTCAATCAACTCGCCGAGCTCGATGGAATTCCTCCAGCGTCCATTATTTCTCTCCCCTTGATGTCGCCGGCTGCCCGCTCCTTCGTCATCCCCAGCAAATTCCATCGTTGTGATGCACTCGCTCACCTCATGACTGTTATTGCACCCTTGGGGACCCTCGCTGCCGACCCGCATGAGAACGCCTTCACCCCTACCACCAAAGAACCCACTGCTCCTGCTCCCTCAACACCGATTGCAGTCCAGCCAGACGAGACAACCGTCCGCTTCAGTCTCTCGCGCTTGGCATCGTCGATGCTCGCGCTTGGCATCGTCGATGCTCGCGCTTTCCGTCTTGAGTGCTCCTCGACTCACCACGTCCTAGTCGGAACTGCCACATGTGCCTCTCCCATCTTCTATTTCCTCTCTGCCACTCTATCACGCCAAGCATCGCCCCCATTCCCACCTTCAATCCACGCGCAGGCCGCTACCCCTCGAGCCCCACAATTTCTCTCGCAGCCCTGCCTTTTATGACAACGGAATTGCATTCCTATTTCCTATTTTGTTGTTTCCCCAACTGGCAACCCCATTAATATCGGGCCCCGCATGACGCAACCCTCTCCTCTTTACACTCTTGCACGCTAACCCTTCTCCACCACTCATTTATTTTCCTTTTTTCCTATTTAAGGGTCTCACTCTTCCCTTCCCCTCAATTCCTGTCGGCCCAACCTGTGTGTCCCCAACATCATTTATTTTCCCCATTTACTTTCTCTCACATTTTGCATTAATTTAATCCTTCCCCGTTTCCATTAATTTTCCAACTTTCTCAATTAAGTTTTCTACTTCACCGTGCTTCTGATCGCTACCCCGAGACATGGCCTCTCCTCCATCTCCTTAGATACCGCATGCCATTAAGATTTTTAAAGAGTCCGACAAAAATTTTACACTCGACCTTGGGGGTAAGATCGATCTTCAAGGTAAGTATAGTGTTACGCAGGCACATTCACTCAAGCAGGCCCCCTCGTCAGAGTTCATGGAGCACACATATGGAAACCGCCATGATATATTCATAGTTGAATATAATATTACTTAGTTAATAATAATTAATATTATATTATTAGTTATATTAATTATCGCGTTGTTTTATCATGCCCTTCCTCATCTATATAAGGGGGGGGGGAGTTTAAATGTTTGGGATATCTTAAGTGCTTGGAGAGAAGGATCTTGGAGGACCCAGCCTCCTTGATCTTAATCGGAGCCTTGCTACAGATTTATATTAGTGTTATTTAAAATCAATGCAACCGTTGTTCTTCTTGCTCGCTCAACTTTCGTGTTCGTGACAACTCCACACTCTATACCTTCCCACCTCGATTCTCTCATCTGTCAGCTCTGTTGATTGGCACTGACGTCTCAACTATGCGCCTCTCCCCATCTTACAAAAGGCTCTTCATGTTTTTCCTTTTACTAAATTTACTTGTGAATCATGTATCTACGAGAAACAACATCACTCCACCTTCTTTACTCGTTGTACTCGGAGCTCTGCTCCCTTTGATTTGGTGCATTCCGATATTTGGGGCCCGTGTAGGAATGCTAGTTTATCGGGATATTATTTTTTTAACATTAATTAATGATCATTCTCGCATAACGTGGTTATATTTGCGGCGCAATTGCTCTGAAACTATCTGTCTTTTGCTCCTTCATTTTTGTGATTCATACTCAATTTCCTCGCTCAATTAAAATACTTCAAACCGATAATGCGCACGAATATACAGGTCATGTATTTCAGGAAACTTGCACTACGTTTGGTGTATCCACCAAACATCTTGCACTTATACACCACAACAAAATTGTGTGTCCAAGCGAAAGAATCACTATCTCCTCATGGTTGCCCACACTCTTATGTTTCAAATGCAGACCCCCAAGATCTATTGATACTTCACAGTCTCTATTGAATGTTTTCTAATTAATCACATGCACTCTTCCATTCTCAACTTTGCGACGTGATTCTCCATCCTCTTTCCTTTTGTATCCCTCATCCCCTTGACTCCCTGTGTATTCAATAGTGTTTGCTTTGTCCATCATCTTGGCCTTTCAATGGACAAACTGGTCCAACGTGCTACTAGGTATATATTTGTTGGGTACTCTCACACATAGAAAGACTATGTGTGTTACTTTTCCGCTGATCGGAAGCTTGTTACATCCGCTGTTGTAACTTTTCGTAAGGATCAACCCTTGTACCCTTTGACTCCAGTTGATAGCTTCACACTTTCTATCCCACGCCATAACATCCCTATCAACACCAGCACACCTTCCATGCTTCCAAAACCATCTCCCGTGCTCCCAACACTGCCACCTCCTCTTCTTTGTGTGCGCACTCTGGTAGTGTCCTCAGTCCGATGCTATAAGATGTTGCCCCCTACTGATAACGCTCCTTGGCCGGTTGATCCCCCTACAACATCTACCGCTCACCCTCTCTCTACTTCAGTCTCCTTACATCACTTATCTCTTGATTTTCGGAGGTTTGCTACTTCCTTATCTTCTATTTTCAGTCCCTCTTCTGTGTAGGATGCTCTTCGGCATTCAAGATGGCAGGCTGCGATGGATGAAAAATGGCTGCCTTTTTGGCCAATCAGACCTAGGACCTTATCCACCTTTTTCTTGTCCAATCATGTGTAGGATGTAAATAAGCCTTTACTGTGAAGTATCATCCTGACGGGACCATTGAGTGCTTCAAAACCTGTTTTGTGGATCGCGGTTTTATTCATTAATATATCATCGACTATGAAGAGACGTTTTCTCCAATCGCTAAACTGAATACAGTCCGAGTTTTGCTCTCCTTGTTCGTCCATCCTCATTGGTCGTATCAACTCGACATCAAGAACGTCTTTCTTAATGACAATCTCCCTAAGATTTTTTACATGTATCAGCCTCCTGGTTATGAAGCCACGAGGGATTCCTTTGTTTGTCACCTCAATAAATCTCTCTTGGCCTCATATAGTCTCTTCGAGCTTGGTTTGATAAATTCAATAGGGTCATTCGAGATTTTGACTTCATTGTAGCTCGACAGACTTCTCTTTATTTACTCGTCGCTGCCTGGAAGACAATATGATATTTATTGTATATGTTGATGATATTCTCCTTACTGACGATGATCTTCACGGTATATCTTATTAGTGATACTAATGCTGAAGACCTTAATGCTGATCAGAAGCCAAGGAGCCACAACAATGAAGAAGAGAAGTTGAAGGAGAGCCGCCTACCTGGAGCAGAAGCCGAACCAAACCAGAAACGTTTTTGATTAATGTACCTGCTATATTGAAGTGCATTTATGTTGTTTATCTTCTCCTCCTATAAAATGTAACCGATTAGACTCATTTGATGTAAGAGAGAAATATTATGAAATCTTATGAAGCAAATTGACTTATCTACTTCCCTGTTTTTGTGATTGTGTAGCTTATCTCTAACATTGGTATCAGAGCAAATGTTGTTTGAAGAGATGCCATCAGGGGAAGGATGTTCGATCATTTGAATTAACATTCATATCGACATTCTGTCCTACTTATCATATGGCGGTTCAAAATTCGTCCCACATGTTTCAATTCACCCAGTGTCCCATCTTCGATGGAGAACATTACGATTTTTGGTCCACCCACATACGTTTGTACCTTCAATCCCAAGGGCTCTGGGAGCGTGTAAGGAATGGAAAAGAAGTTGTTGCTTCATCCAAAGGAAAGGAGCCAGCAGATCTGGTGGCACTCAAAGCAGCTGCAAAAGAAGCCAAGCTAGAAGCAAAGACTCTCCTCATCCTGGATCAAGGAGTGGGCAAGGATATCTATCTAATGATAATGGGTGCAGCCACCTCAAGGGCGTCATAGGACATCCTTTACAATGAATTTCAAGGTTCAGAAAAGGTAATCTCTATCAAGCTCAAACATCAATGAAGACTATTTGAAAACATAGTCATGAAAGAGACAGAATCTGTAAAAGACTTTGTTTCCCGTATAATGGGGATTGTAAATCAAATTAGGAGTCTTGGGGATAAACTCAAGGACAAGAAAATTGCACCTAAAATTTTGAGGTGTCTTCCTCCTAAGTTTTATCCCATTGTGACCACCATTGAGGAAACAAGGGATCTCAAAACTCTTTCAATCACTGAACTTATGGGTTCACTCCAAGCACATGAAGAAAGATTGAAGAGATCCAATGGTGATCTTGAACATGCTTTCCAACTACAGGCAAAGATATCTTCAACTGATAAACCTTTCCAAAGAAACCCCAAAAGAAATATGAGGGGTAGAGGGAGAGCTAGACAAAATGAAGTAAGACCAAATGAATTCAGAAATTCAGAACATAGAAATAACAACTTTCCAATTTCTTGCACACTTTGCAAAAGAACAAACCACACGGCCATGGACTGCTTCTATAAGTGTAAAAGGTGTAAAAAGCCTTCACATATGCAAAAAGATTGTTAGTCCAAGGATAAAGGAGAAAAGAAAGAAGAAGCTAAATTTATTGACACCACTGAAAAGCTTCTCATTTCTGGGGTTGATGTTGAAGAAAATATTCATGAAACTTGGTTCATAGATAGCGGGTGCTCAAATCATATGTCCTCCTGCAAACATTTTTTTGTCAAGATTAATGAACCAAGCATACCTTGTGTAATACTTGGGGATGGGAAAAAGCTAGCCATAGAAGGAACAGTAGCCGTAAAATCCAAAGATGTTTACACAAGATATATTGAGGATGTTCACTATGTTCCTTTGCTCACTCAAAGTCTTTTGAGTGTAGGGCAAGTTATGAAGAACGAGTACACAATAACCTTTGAAGGAACTCATTGCCACATATGTCACAAAGAAACATGTGTGTGCATAGCATTAGCGAAAATGACAACAAACAAAATGTTTCCCCTAGAACTAGAATCACCAAGTCAACATGCATTTGTGTGTAGATCTTCTCTATCTCTTTGGCATAATAGGTTTGCTCATCTAAACAAAAGAGATCTTTGTTTCCTTAAGCAAAAGGAGATGACACTTGACCTACCAGAGCTAAAAGAAGACAACGCCATATGTGAAGACTGTATCTATGGGAAAAAGCCATCGATTGCCATTTCCTACCTCATCTACTTGGAGAGCCAAAGAACCTCTGGAGCTTGTACATGCTGACCTTTGGGGGCCAGCTCCTACTCCCTCTCTGGGTGGTATGAGATACTACTTATGTATTATTGATGATTTTTCCAGGTATTCCTGGATTTTTTTCTTGAAACATAAATCTGAAGCTTTTTCAAGGTTCAAAGAATTCAAAACCCTAGCTGAAAAAGAAAGTGGGCACAGTGTAAAGAGGTTGAGGACTGATCGTGGAGGTGAATTCATTGGAGATGAATTTATGACCTTCTGCAAATCCAATGGCATCTCCAGAGAATTAACCTTTCCCCGGTCACCAGAGCAAAACGGGGTGGTCGAGAGAAAGAATAGGTCTATTGCAGAAAGAATGAGAGCAATGCTACAACATTTTAAATTGCCAAGGGAGTTATGGGCAGAAGCTACTCAGACTGATGTATATATTTTAAACAGGTCTCCAACAAAAAGTATTGAAGCCACAACTCCCTATGAGGTCTGGAAGAAGAAGAAGCCAAATGTTCAACACTTAAGAACATTTGGATGCCTTGCCTACAGGCATATCCCAAAAGAAAATTGGGAAAAGCCGGAGATGAAAGCAGAGAAGGAAGTTTTTGTAGGCTACAGCCAACATGCCAAAGCATACCGGATTTACAACCCAGACATGCAACAACTGCACATCTCCAGGGATGTGATCTTTGATGAGAATGCAACTTGGAATTGGGATCAGGCTCAACAATTTCCATCACCAGTTGAAGTTGTTGTAGAAGTTCAGCCCTCCAGCACAACTGATCGTGTTTCTTCTCTTCGACCAGTTGAGGTTGCAGATGACTTACAGCCATCCAGTCTAACTGTAGAAGACATCCAGTGGTAAGTTGTAGCCACTGAATCAGATTCAGAAGAAGAGTCATCATTTCCCCCAAGGTACAAATTACTCACTGATATTTATCAATATGTTGATATTGCATTTCTCACCAAAGAAGAACCTGAAGATTACACTGCCGCTGCCAATGACCCAAACTGGTTAAGTGCCATGCAAAATGAGATAGAAATGATTGAAAAAAAATGAAACCTGGGTGTTAGTAACTAAACCAAAAAATAAGAAAGTTATAGATCTAAAATGGGTCTACAAAATAAAACAAGATGAAGAAGGAAAAGTAGTCAAATACAAAGCCAGGATAGTTCCCAAGGGTAAATCCCAACGGCATGACATTGAATACACTGAGACGTTTGCTCCAGTTGTTCGAATGGAGACAATCTGGGCTTTCCTTGCTGTTGCAGCTCAAGCCGGGCTAATGGTTCATCAGCTCGATGTTAAGTCTGCCTTCTTAATTGGAAAATAGATGAAGAAGTATATGTAAGCCAACCAAAGGGATTTATAAAGAAAGGTGAAGAAGAAAAAGTCTACAGGCTGTGAAAAGCTCTTTACGGGCTAAAACAGACACCCAGGGCGTGGAGTCAAAAGATTGATTCTTACCTTATTGCAAATGGCTATACCAAAAGCAAGAATGATCCCTCCTTATATACTAAAAGCTTTAGTGATAACAATTATCTCCTCCTCTGTTTATATGTAGATGACTTAATCTTTATAGGGTCATCACATGATGTTGTGAATAACTTCAAGAAGATCATGAAGGAGTATGAGATGAGTGATCTCGGTTTGATGAGATTCTTCTTAGGTTTTCAAATCAAACAAAAACCAGGGAAAATCTTCATAAACCAAGAGAGGTATGTAGACAAGTTACTTGAGAAATTTGGTATGACTGAATCCAATCCAGTCTCAACACCTATGGCCACAAATGTTAAGCTCTCTCAGCATGATCAGGGCAAGCCCGTCTCTGAGATTGACTACCGAAGCCTTATCGGGTCTTTGATTTATCTCAACAATTCAAGACCTGACATTGAAAATGTTGTAAGCATTCTATCACGTTTTCTCTCCAAGCCTAGCTCAGAACATCTCATCACTGCTAAGCGTGTTCTTAGATATCTGAAAGGAACAAAGCAATTAGGGCTATTGTATGAGAAAGAGGAAGATGCAGATTTGACAGGATATACAGACAGTGATTGGGGAGGAGATAAAGATGATAGAAAAAGCACAAGCGGTTTTATTTTATTGCTTGGAAGCAAAGTGATCTCTTGGCCCTCCAAAAAACAGAAGATTGTGGCACCATCATCAGCCGAGGCAGAGTATGTAGCTTCCTGTGTTGTAGCTTGTGAAGGCATCTGGCTACAAAGGTTGCTGTGTGACCTCAGCCCCCATCGTTTGGTCACCCAATTAAAATATGGTGTGACAATATTGTTGCTATAGGAATTGGCAAGAATCCCATATTTCATAGTCGCACGAAGTACATAGAACTGAGATTTCACTTCCTGAAGGAGCGCATTGAGACTAATCAAGTTGAGCTGGTTTTCTGTCTAACAAGCAAACAGTTGGCAGACATTATGATGAAACCACTTCCAAGACATTCCTTCATCGACATGCGAAATGTGTTGGTCTCAGCATTATGGGGGGATATTAGTGATATTAATGTTGAAGACCTTTATGCTGATCAGAAGCCAAGGAGCCACAACAATGAAGAAGAGAAGATGAAGGAGCGCCGCCTACCTGGAGCAGAAGCCGAACCAAACCAGAAACGTTTTTGATTAATGTACCAGCTGTATTGAAGTGCATTTATGTTGTTTATCTTCTCCTATAAAATGTAACCGGTTAGACTCATTTGATGTAAGAGAGAAATAGTATGAAATATTATGAAGCAAATTGACTTGTCTACTTCCCTGTTTTTGTGATTGTGTCTCTTGTCTATAACATATCTATGATCAAGAAGAACTTGGTCTCGTATTTTTAGACCAAAGATTTGGGTCACCTCTGATATTTCTTGAATATCGAGGTAGCTCGTCGACACAATGGACTCATCTTATCTCAACCAAAGTACTATCTCGATTTTCTTCATGATGCAGGCTACTTATGATGCAAGATTGCCGACACACGAATGGATGCCAACCACGAGCTCTGTGCTCATGCATCTGACTCTGATCTTCTTCTCTCTAATCTGGAGTACTATCACCGTCTTGTTTGCACATTTATCTAACTATCACACGATCAGATATATCCTTTGTTGTCTGCGTGGTTAGATGTTTCATGCATACTCCTCAAATGTCCCATCTTGAGGCTGTCAAGTGAATACTTCAATATCTGAAGAATGCTTATATGTGGAGGCTAAGTATCGTTCAATGACATTGGTTGTTTCCAAACTCACATGTTTGAAAAGTCTTTTTACTGACCTCGATGTGAAACTTCCCTCTTTGGTCATTCACTATAGTGATAGTCAAGCTCCTATCCATATCGCCAAGAAACCCGTTTTTATGAACTTACCAAGCATATCAAAGATGGTTGCCATTTCATTCGGGAAAAGGTTCAGCTGCCATGCAGATTTGTGATATTCTCACCAAATTCTTACCGCACCCACTATACCGACAGTTCCTTTTCAAACTTGGCGTCTACAACATGTATGCTCCAGCTTGCTGAGTGTGTGGAAGAATTGGAAAAAAGCCCATGTATAGACTCACTTTTCTCATGTATAATTAGTCTCATATCTTGGTTATATATATATATACATATGCATATACACACACATATATGTACGCACACATATATATACATATATACACATATCTATATATGCATATATACGCATGTATATACATCTATACACATATCTATATATACATATATACACATATCTATATATACATATATACACATATATATATACACACATATATATATATACACATATCTATATATATATACACACATGTATACATATAGACACATATATATATATATATATCTTATTATATAAAGCAATATAGGTTTTTGGAGGCACACCATAATCAAACAAGAGCCATTGGATCATGAGAGAGAGCATGAGATGGGGGGAGAGAGTTGGGAGAGAGAGAGAGAAAGAGAGAGAGTAGAGAGATGGAGAGAGGGTGGAGGGATTTCTTTATATATATATAATTATTATTAAAGAGAGAGGAGAGGAGATTGTGAGTGAGAGAGAGCTAGAGAGAGAGAGTGAGGGATATGAAGAGAAAGAGAGTGAAAATAATATTTTTACGTCAAATAATAATTTTTTTAACAATATAAATATTGTAATATTAATGTAT
The DNA here is from genome assembly GCA_039583875.1 of Platanthera guangdongensis. NCBI lineage: Eukaryota > Viridiplantae > Streptophyta > Magnoliopsida > Asparagales > Orchidaceae > Platanthera > Platanthera guangdongensis. The sequence continues at coordinate 10,188,593 of CM077154.1, read as the reverse complement.
ATTTTTTACAATCATTTTGAGTACTCATATGTATATGTTGCGGGCATAACCCGCTTTGATGCGGGCGCTACTTGCAGACGCATCGAACACGGGCGAAGCCCGTGTCGAGGCGTCTGCAAGTTGCCCGCCTGGATGCGCCTGAAGGCCGCCCGAGAGCATGCGAAGATGCTCGTATATATATATATATATATATATATATATATATATATATATATATATATATATATATATATATATATAGACACACATCCCCTTAAAGTTTGCGCAATTATGGCATGCCCGCGTAGGAATGCTAGTTTATCGGGATATTGTTTTTTTAACATTAATTAATGATCATTCTTGCATAACGTGGTTATATTTGCGGCGCGATTGCTCTGAAACTATCTGTCTTTTGCTCCTTCATTGTTGTGATTCATACTCAATTTCCTCGCTCAATTAAAATACTTCAAACCGATAATGCGCACGAATATACAAGTCATGTATTTCAGAAAACTTGCACTACGTTTGGTGTATCCACCAAACATCTTGCACTTATACACCACAACAAAATTGTGTGGCCAAGCGAAAGAATCACTATCTCCTCATGGTTGCCCACACTCTTATGTTTCAAATGCAGACCCCCAAGATCTATTGATACTTCACAGTCTCTATTGAATGTTTTCTAATTAATCACATGCACTCTTCCATTCTCAACTTTGCGACGTTATTCTCTATCCTCTTTCCTTTTGTATCCCTCATCCCTTGACTCCCTGTGTATTTGATAGTGTTTGCTTTGTCCATCATCTTGGCCTTTCAATGGACAAACTGGTCCAACGTGCTACTAGGTATATATTTGTTGGGTACTCTCACACATAGAAAGACTATGTGTGTTACTTTTCCGCTGATCGGAAGCTTGTTACATCCGCTGTTGTAACTTTTCGTAAGGATCACCCTTGTACCCTTTGACTCCAGTTGATAGCTTCACACATTCTATTTCACGCCATAACATCCCTATCAACACCAGCACAGCTTCCATGCTTCCAAAACCATCTCCCGTGCTCCAACACCGCCACCTCCTCTTCTTGTGTGCGCACTCTGGTAGTGTCCTCAGTCTGATGCTATAAGATGTTGCCCCCTACTGATAACGCTCCTTGACTGGTTGATCCCCCTACAACATCTACCGCTCACCCTCTCTCTACTTCAGTCTCCTTACATCACTTATCTCTTGATTTTCGGAGGTTTGCTACTTCCTTATGTTCTATTTTCAGTCCCTCTTCTGTGTAGGATGCTCTTCGGCATTCAAGATGGCAGGCTGCGATGGATGAAAAATGGCTGCCTTTTTGTCCAATCAGACCTAGGACCTTATCCACCTTTTTCTTGTCCAATCATGTGTAGGATGTAAATAAGCCTTTACTGTGAAGTATCGTCCTGACGGGACCATTGAGTGCTTCAAAACCGGTTTGTGGATCGCGGTTTTATTCAGTAATATATCATCGACTATGAAGAGACGTTTTCTCCAATCGCTAAACTGAATACAGTCCGAGTTTTGCACTCCTTGTTCGTCCATCCTCATTGGTCGTATCAACTCGACATCAAGAACGTCTTTCTTAATGACAATCTCCCTAAGATTTTTTACATGTATCAGCCTCCTGGTTATGAAGCCACGAGGGATTCCTTTGTTTGTCACCTCAATAAATCTCTCTTGGCCTCATATAGTCTCTTCGAGCTTGGTTTGATAAATTCAATAGGGTCATTCGAGATTTTGACTTCATTGTAGCTCGACAGACTTCTCTTTATTTACTCGTCGCTGCCTGAAAGACAATATGATATTTATTGTATATGTTGATGATATTCTCCTCACTGACGATGATCTTCACAGTATATCTTATTAGTGATATTAATGCTGAAGACCTTAATGCTGATCAGAAGCCAAGGAGCCACAACAATGAAGAAGAGAAGTTGAAGGAGAGCCGCCTACCTGGAGCAGAAGCCGAACCAAACCAGAAACGTTTTTGATTAATGTACCTGCTATATTGAAGTGCATTTATGTTGTTTATCTTCTCCTCCTATAAAATGTAACCGATTAGACTCATTTGATGTAAGAGAGAAATATTATGAAATCTTATGAAGCAAATTGACTTATCTACTTCCCTATTTTTGTGATTGTGTAGCTTATCTCTAACATTGGTATCAGAGCAAATGTTGTTTGAAGAGATGCCATCAGAGGAAGGATGTTCGATCATTTGAATTAACATTCATATCGACATTTTGTCCTACTCATCATATGGCGGTTCAAAATTCGTCCCACATGTTTCAATTCACCCAATCGGGTGTTCCCATCTTCGATGGAGAACATTACGATTTTTGGTCCACCCACATACGTTTGTACCTTCAATCCCAAGGGCTCTGGGAGCGTGTAAGGAATGGAAAAGAAGTTGTTGCTTCATCCAAAGGAAAGGAGCCAGCAGATCTGGTGGCACTCAAAGCAGCTGCAAAAGAAGCCAAGCTAGAAGCAAAGACTCCTCATCCTGGATCAAGGAGTGGGCAAGGATATCTATCTAATGATAATGGGTGCAGCCACCTTAAGGGCGGCAGAGGACATCCTTTACAATGAATTTCAAGGTTCAGAAAAGGTAATCTCTATCAAGCTCAAACATCAATGAAGACTATTTGAAAACATAGTCATGAAAGAGACAGAATCTGTAAAAGACTTTGTTTCCTGTATAATGGGGATTGTAAATCAAATTAGGAGTCTTGGGGATAAACTCAAGGACAAGAAAATTGCACCTAAAATTTTGAGGTGTCTTCCTCCTAAGTTTTATCCCATTGTGACCACCATTGAGGAAACAAGGGATCTCAAAACTCTTTCAATCACTGAACTTATGGGTTCACTCCAAGCACATGAAGAAAATTGAAGAGATCCAATGGTGATCTTGAACATGCTTTCCAACTACAGGCAAAGATATCTTCAACTGATAAACCTTTCCAAAGAAACCCCAAAAGAAATATGAGGGGTAGAGGAGAGCTAGACAAAATGAAGTAAGACCAAATGAATTCAGAAATTCAGAACATAGAAATAACAACTTTCCAATTTCTTGTACACTTTGCAAAAGAACAAACCACACGGCCATGGACTGCTTCTATAAGTGTAAAAGGTGTAAAAAGCCTTCACATATGCAAAAAGATTGTTAGTCCAAGGATAAAGGAGAAAAGAAAGAAGAAGCTAAATTTATTGACACCACTGAAAAGCTTCTCATTTCTGGGGTGATGTTGAAGAAAATATTCATGAAACTTGGTTCATAGATAGAGGGTGCTCAAATCATATGTCCTCCTGCAAACATTTTTTTGTCAAGATTAATGAACCAAGCATACCTTGTGTAATACTTGGGGATGGGAAAAAGCTAGCCATAGAAGGAACAGTAGCCGTAAAATCCAAAGATGTTTACACAAGATATATTGAGGATGTTCACTATGTTCCTTTGCTCACTCAAAGTCTTTTGAGTGTAGGGCAAGTTATGAAGAACGAGTACACAATAACCTTTGAAGGAACTCATTGCCACATATGTCACAAAGAAACATGTGTGTGCAATAGCATCAGGGAAAATAACAAAAAAACAAATGTTTCCCCTAGAACTAGAATCACCAAGTCAACATACATTTGTTTGTAGATCTTCTCTATCTCTTTGCATAATAGGTTTGCTCATCTAAACAAAAGAGATCTTTGTTTCCTTAAGCAAAAGGAGATGACACTTGACCTACCAGAGCTAAAAGAAGACAACGCCATATGTGAAGACTGTATCTATGGGAAAAAGCCAAAGAACCTCTGGAGAGCCAAAGAACCTCTGGAGCTTGTACATGCTGACCTTTGGGGGCCAGCTCCTACTCCCTCTCTGTGTGGTATGAGATACTACTTATGTATTATTGATGATTTTTCCAGGTATGCCTGGATTTTTTTCTTGAAACATAAATCTAAAGCTTTTTCAAGGTTCAAAGAATTCAAAACCCTAGCTGAAAAAGAAAGTGGGCACAGTGTAAAGAGGTTGAGGACTGATCGTGGAGGTGATTCATTGGGATGAATTTATGACCTTCTGCAAATCCAATGGCATCTCCAGAGAATTAACCTTTCCCGGTCACCAAGCAAAACGGGTGGTCGAGAGAAGAATAGGTTTATTGCAGAAAAAATGAGAGCAATGCTACAACATTTTAAATTGCCAAGGGAGTTATGAGCAGAAGCTACTCAGATTGATGTATATATTTTAAACAGGTCTCCAACAAAAAGTATTGAAGCCACAACTCCCTATGAGGTCTGGAAGAAGAAGAAGCCAAATGTTTCAACACTTAAGAACATTTGGATGCCTTGCCTACAGGCATTCCCAAAAGAAAATTGGAAAAGCCGGAGATGAAAGCTGAGAAGGAAGTTTTTGTAGGCTACAACCAACATGCAAAAGCTTACCGGATTTACAACCCACACATGCAACAACTGCACATCTCCAGGGATGTGTTCTTTGATGAGAATGCAACTTGGAATTGGGATCAGGCTCAACAATTTTCCATCACAATTGAAGTTGTTGTAGAAGTTCAGCCCTCCGGCACAACTGATCATGTTTCTTCTCTTCGACCAGTTGTGGTTGCAGATGACTTACAGCCATCCAGTCCAACTGTAGAAGACATCCAGAGGTAAGTTGTAGCCACTGAATCAGATTCAGAAGAAGAGTCATCATTTCCCCCAAGGTAAAAATTATACTCACTGATATTTATCAATATGTTGATATTGCATTTCTCACCAAAGAAGAACCTGAAGATTACACTGCCGCTGCCAATGACCCAAACTGGTTAAGTGCCATGCAAAATGAGATAGAAATGATTGAAAAAAAATGAAACCTCGGTGTTAGTAACTAAACCAAAAAATAAGAAAGTTATAGATCTAAAATGGGTCTACAAAATAAAACAAGATGAAGAAGGAAAAGTAGTCAAATACAAAGCCAGGATAGTTCCCAAGGGTTATTCCCAACGGCATGGCATTGACTACACTGAGACGTTTGCTCCAGTTGTTCGAATGGAGACAATCTGGGCTTTCCTTGCTGTTGCAGCTCAAGCCGGGCTAATGGTTCATCAGCTCGATGTTAAGTCTGCCTTCTTAATTGGAAAATAGATGAAGAAGTATATGTAAGCCAACCAAAGGGATTTGTAAAGAAAGGAGAAGAAGAAAAAGTCTACAGGCTGAGAAAAGCTCTTTACAGGCTAAAGCAGACACCCAGGGCGTGGAGTAAAAAGATTGATTCTTACCTTATTGCAAATGGCTATACCAAAAGCAAGAATGATCCCTCCTTATATACTAAAAGCTTTAGTGATAGCAATTATCTCCTCCTCTGTTTATATGTAGATGACTTAATCTTTATAGGGTCATCACATGATGTTGTGAATAACTTCAAGAAGATCATGAAGGAGTATGAGATGAGTGATCTTGGTTTGATGAGATTCTTCTTAGGTTTTCAAATCAAACAAAAACCAGGGAAAAACTTCATAAACCAAGAGAGGTATGTAGACAAGTTACTTGAGAAATTTGGTATGACTGAATCCAATCCAGTCTCAACACCTATGGCCACAAATTTTAAGCTCTCTCAGCATGATCAGGGCAAGCCCGTCTCTGAGATTGACTACCGAAGCCTTATCAGGTCTTTGATTTATCTCAGCAATTCAAGACCTGACATTGAAAATGTTGTAAGCATTCTATCACGTTTTCTCTCCAAGACTAGCTCAGAACATCTCATCACTGCTAAGCGTGTTCTTAGATATCTGAAAGAAACAAAGCAATTAGGGCTATTGTATGAGAAAGAGGAAGATGCAGATTTGACAGGATATACAGACAGTGATTGGGGAGGAGATAAAGATGATAGAAAAAGCACAAGCGATTTTATTTTATTGCTTGGAAGCAAAGTGATCTCTTGGCCCTCCAAAAAACAGAAGATTGTGGCACCATCATCAACCGAGGCAGAGTATGTAGCTGCCTGTGTTGTAGCTTGTGAAGGCATCTGGCTACAAAGGTTGTTGTGTGACCTCAGCCCCCATCGTTTGGTCACCCAATTAAAATATGGTGTGACAATATTGCTTCTATAGGAATTGGCAAGAATCCCATATTTCATAGTCGCACGAAGTACATAGAACTGAGATTTCACTTCCTGAGGGAGCGCATTGAGACTAATCAAGTTGAGCTGGTTTTCTGTCTAACAAGCAAACAGTTGGCAGACATTATGATGAAACCACTTCCAAGACATTCCTTCATCGACATGCGAAATGTGTTGATCTCAGCATTATGGGGGGATATTAGTGATATTAATGTTGAAGACCTTTATGTTGATCAGAAGCCAAGGAGCCACAACAATGAAGAAGAGAAGATGAAGGAGCGCCGCCTACCTGGAGCAGAAGCCGAACCAAACCAGAAATGTTTTTGATTAATGTACCAGCTGTATTGAAGTGCATTTATGTTGTTTATCTTCTCCTCCTATAAAATGTAACTGGTTAGACTCATTTGATGTAAGAGAGAAATGGTATGAAATATTATGAAGCAAATTGACTTATCTACTTCCCTGTTTTTGTGATTGTGTCTCTTGTCTATAACATATCTATGATCAAGAAGAACTGGGTCTCATATTTTTAGACCAAAGATTTGGGTCACCTCTGATATTTCTTGAATATCGAGGTAGCTCGTCGACACAATGGACTCATCTTATCTCAACCAAAGTACTATCTTGATTTTCTTCATGATGAAGGCTACTTATGATGCAAGATTGCCGACACACGAATGGATGCCAACCACGAGCTCCGTGCTTATGCATCTGACTCTGATCTTCTTCTCTCTAATCTGGAGTACTATCACCGTCTTGTTTGCACATTTATCTAACTATCACACGATCAGATATATCCTTTGTTGTCTGCGTGGTTAGCTGTTTCATGCATACTCCTCAAATGTCCCATCTTGAGGCTGTCAAGTGAATACTTCAATATCTGAAGAATGCTTATATGTGGAGGCTAAGTATCGTTCAATGACATTGGTTGTTTCCAAACTCACATGTTTGAAAAGTCTTTTTACTGACCTCGATGTGAAACTTCCCTCTTTGGTCATTCACTATAGTGATAGTCAAGCTCCTATCCATATCGCCAAGAAACCCGTTTTTATGAACTTACCAAACATATCAAAGATGATTGCCATTTCATTCGGGAAAAGGTTCAGCTGCCATGCAGATTTGTGATATTCTCACCAAATTCTTACCGCACCCACTATACCGACAGTTCCTTTTCAAACTTAGCGTCTACAACATGTATGCTCCAGCTTGCTGAGTGTGTGGAAGAATTGGAAAAAAGCCCATGTATAGACTCACTTTTCTCATGTATAATTTAGTCCCATATCTTGGTTATATATATATATATATATATAAATATATAATATATATATATATATATATATATATATATGCATATACACACACATATATGTACGCACACATACATATATACATATATACACATATCTATATATACATATATACACATGTATATACATCTATACACATATCTATATATACATATATACGCATATCTATATATATACACACACACACACATATATATATATATACACATATCTATATATATACATATATATATACACACACATATATATATATACACATATCTATATATATACATATATATATACACACATGTATACATATAGACACACACAGATATATATATATCTTATTATATAAAGCAATATAGGTTTTTTGGAGGCACACCATAATCAAACAAGAGCCATTGGATCATGAGAGAGGGCATGAGATGGGGGGAGAGAGTTGGAGAGAAAGAGAAAAAGAAAGAGAGAGAGAGTAGAGAGAGGGAGAGAGGGTGGGGGGATTTCTTTATATATATATATATATAATTATTATTAAAGAGAGGAGAGGAGATTGTGAGTGAGAGAGAGCTAGAGAGAGAGAGTGAGGGATATGAAGAGAAAGAGAGTGAAAATAATATTTTTTTACGTCAAATAATAATTTTTTTAAACAATATAAATATTGTAATATTAATGTATATTTTTTACAATAATTTTGAGTACTCATATTATATGTTGCGGGCATAACCCGCTTCGGTGATGCGGGCGCAACTTGCAGACGCGTCGAGCACGGGCTAAGCCCGTGTCGAGGCGTCTACAAGTTGCCTGCCTGGATGCGCCCGAAGGCCGCCCGAAGAGCATGCGAAGATGCTCGAATAATATATAATATATAATATATATATAATATATATATATATAATATATATATAAGACACACATCCCCCTTAAAATTTGCGCAGTTACAGCTTGCACACCCCTCTAACTTCAAAATTACAATTACCTCCTCCTCTCAAGTTTACATTTCAGAAACATCCATGTACAACACCGCCCCCCCCCCCCCCCCCCCCCCCCCCCCCCCCCCCCCCCCCCCCCCCCCCCCCCCGAAGATTTACTCCAAGGGCCTACTTTTGTGCATGGATGTTATGAAACGAAAACACTGAGGGGAGGTTTTTGTAATTCTAACCGTTAGAGGGGTGCAAGCTATAATTATGCAAACTTCGAGGGAGGTCCCGGTAAATAACCCTTTATATATACAAATTCCTGTAATTTCTTCTCCACATTCAGTTTCTTATATATATATATATATTGCGTGGCGAATCATCTTATAATTTATTCTGGCAGGATGAACTTGAAGCAGAACTTGAGGAATTGGAGGGAGCAGAGTTGGAGGCTGAACTGCTTACGCCAGCTACAACTGCTCCTGCTGCTCCGATTCATAGTGTTTCAGCTGGCAAGCAGCCAGCCCGTCCCGTCGCACATAAGAATACAGCTGAAGAAGATGAGCTTGCGGCATTGCAAGCAGAGATGGCTTTGTAGAGGTATGTTCTTCATAGTTGGCATGTTTAACATAAGTCCTGGACTTTAAAATATTGTTCTATTGTGCGTATTATGCAATGTAAATGTTGTAATTTAATTTTCTCTTATTCTTTTTATGTGTACCCTGTATAAATATTATTATTGAGTAATATACTATTTTCTCTATCAAAGTCTTGTCGAGAAAGCAGTTGCTGCGCCGCCGCGTACTCTGTTCGAAGTTTGCTTGATGGACACCTTAGATCATCGTCTTCTTCGCTTTACCATCAAAGCTTCAGCCCCGCAACCTTCCTCTGTAGAGTTTACAGTACTAATTCCTAGTTCTATGGCGAAGAATGGCCAGAGGGTGGCAGGAGATTAGGGAGTTGGACAGAAGGGATGAAGAAGAATGTTAAACCTTTACTCAGAATTTTCATCGTCATTATTATTACAGACTCAGTATATTGCTAGTCTAATATTTAATGACCGTTACTAATAAAACAATGCATTTCATATTACAATATGTATACGTGGCCATTTGCTCTTCTTTCACACCTAGATCTAGTGTAGGTAGAGAGCTTCATTCGGGTAAGGGGTGTAAAGTGCGGACATCCAACGATCAGCGCGGATGCCCGCACATATCTCAAATTGCTTTGAGATATGTCCGATTTGAGATGTGTGCTAGCATTCATGTTGACCATTTGATACCCATATTATATCGTAAAGTGCACTTCTGCACTTGCACTTTACTTTCTCCTTGCTTCATTCCTGTTTTTTAAAGAGTTGCCTCTTCTTGTTTGTCCTTGGATTGACAAGTGGAATGTGCTGACCCGTTGGGTTTAATGAAATCAAACTGACCGTCGGATGTGCTGCAACATCTGGCCTCTTTTAAAAGTGTTCTCCTCAGCGCTGAGCTCAGTCCTTTCATTTCTATGGAAACCTAGTAGCCTATAGGTGAAGCGCGGAGCTCCTGTTGCGTCGTGTAACTCTAGCTTGAAACAACTGTGAAGGCAGCTAAAATGATGGTGGGATTGGAGAATGGGACCAATCATTCGCAAAGATTGAAGGCAGCAGCACTTGTTTCTGTTAATATTAAATGTATTTATTTGTATATTTTTTTTATTACCACATCGCCTGTGGTGTTTTTTTTGGCTCTCCTCTTCTCCTATATGTAGACCCTAAGTGTCCTCCTTTTATACATGAATATAAATATTTTGTTACTTCTAACATGGTATCAGAGCCAGGTTCCTCTTAATTTTTATTCGCGCTCGCACTTCTGCTCGCGAACTTTGTCTGCGACCTCGGCCTTCTGTCCACTCGATCTCGTTTTGTTCTCGCATCCTGCTGTTCGCCCGTCCGCTGAAGCCTGCTCTTCCTGTGTAGCCGCTAGAACTTGCTCCCACGACTTGCTGCCGCGAGCTGCCAGTCCGCCTTTGCCGCCATAGCCCGCGCCAGCCCGAGATTTGTCGTCACTATCTGCCGGCGCGATTGGCCAGTCCGCCCTTGTGGCTAGCCCGCCAGCTCACGATCAGTCCGCCAGCTCGCTCTTTGCCGTCGTGAACTGCTCTGCAAGATCTCCAGTCCGCCACGACTTGTTGTCCTACCCGCGATCTGTTGCCCTGTCCGCCAGATGTGCTGCCCTGTACGCGTCGACTTGCTGTCCGCCGCCGAGACTTGCTGTCTGCTAGACTTACTGAGACCGCCAATCCGCCCGGACTTGTTGCCCTGTCAGCCGCGACTTTGCTGCCCAACCCACTCGTCATCCCGGCGTCATGGTCGACCCTCTGATCGCGCCACCTCTGAAGGCTACTTCCTTCCAACTGGCCATCGCCAGCGACTGGTCGGACTGGGCTCTTACTGTCGAAGCCTCCCTCTCCACCCGTGATCTCTGGGATCACATCACCGGTGCTCCTCGCACCTTTGCAAGCTCTATCGTTGCGAAATCTACTACTGCCAGCTCTGACTACACCACCGTAGCTGCCACCACTCCAGATGATATCACCCTTTGGCGGCGTCGCGACCAAGCAATTCAGGCTTACATCCTGGAGTCTGTTGCTCGTCCGCTCCTCACCTCCATCAGCAGCCTGCCCTCCGCCCGCGCCATGTGGGAATACCTTCAGGATCGGTTTGTCCCCGTGGTGGAGCTCGACGTCATCGTTGTTGAAGCCAAAATTGACCTCTGTGGAGTTCGGGGTCCCTGAAAGGGGTGACCTCACACCTACTACACTCGAGAGAACGTCACGGACCGGAGACTTAGGATACTATGAACAGACCCTCGGCTCTAGCACGGAGGTCCCACCTCACACCCGGAAGGCTACCTGAGCTCTTCCCCTCCCTTACCAAAGGGCTAGGCTAGGCGCCTTGGAGAGCTCTCTCCACTCTACCAAGAAGAAGCTAAGGGAGGAGGAAGCTCAGAAAAAGATCCTCTCCAAGGCACCCAAGGGGGTCTATTTATAGTTTTTCCAAGTCCTGGGGGTAAAAAGACCGAAATACCCCTACGGCCAAAAGGCCTCGGGCCAATAGAGAACAGCCACGTCGGGGGGTAAAGGGGGAATTTCCCCCGAGGGCAAGAAGGTAAAACTGCAGGGGGGGCAAGGGCGAGACCGCGGCCTCTGACCGGTCTCGCCCCGCCAGGCCGCCAAGCTAGAAGGGGCAGGGGGAGAGACCTCGGCCCCTGGCCGGTCTCGCCCCGCCAGGCCGCCAGGCTAGAAGGGGCAGGGGGCGAGACCCCGGCCCCCGGCCGGTCTCGCCCCACCAGGCCGCCAGGCTAGAAGGGGCAGGGGGCGAGACCCCGGCCCCCGGCCGGTCTCGCCCCACCAGGCCGCCAGGCTAGAAGGAGCAGGGGCGAGACCCCGGCCCCCGGCCGGTCTCGCCCCACCAGGCCGCCAAGCTAGAAGGAGCAGGGGCGAGACCCCGGCCCCCGGCCGGTCTCGCCCCGCCAGGCCGCCAGGCTAGAAGGGGCAGGGGGCGAGACCCCGGCCCCGGCCGGTCTCGCCCAACCAGGCCGCCAGGCTAGAAGGGGCAGGGGGCAAGACCCCGGCCCCCGGCCGGTCTCGCCCAACCAGGCCGCCAGGCTAGAAGGAGCAGGGGCGAGACCCCGGCCCCCGGCCGGTCTCGCCCCACCAGGCCGCCAGGCTAGAAGGAGCAGGGGCGAATACGGGGTTGTACACAATCCCCGCTCTTTTCGAGGTTGGCACAAACTCGGAAAGAAATGTCCAACCCAACGTATTCGCTGAGTGCAATTTCCTTGCGCGCCTCTCCAGGGGGTCAACCTGCCGCGCCAGCTATGAGAGCCTGGGTGGCGAGACCCCCTCCAGGTAAAAAATACTTAGCCTCCACGAGGGGTACCACCAGCCCTACCAGCTAGTGAGAGCCTGGCAGCGGGATTCTCATCGGAGCAAAGGGGCTTTTACTCCCCCCGAGGCACATTCGACCCAACCAGCTAATGGGAGCCTGGCTGAGGAGATCCTCTCGGGGTTGGAACTCGATCTCCCCGAGGCACATTCGACCCAACCAACTAGTGGGAGCCTGGCTGAGGAGATCCTCTCGGGGGTGGGACTTACTCTCCCCGAGGCACATTCGACCCAACCAGCTAGTGGGAGCCTGGATGAGGAGATCCTCTCGGGGGTGGGACTTACTCTCCCCGAGGCACATTCGACCCAACCAGCTAGTGGGAGCCTGGCTGAGGAGATCCTCTCGGGGGTGGGACTTGATCTCCCCGAGGCACATTCGACCCAACCAGCTAGTGGGAGCCTGGCTGAGGAGATCCTCTCGGGGGTGGGACTTGACTTCCACGAGAGATCAACCTGCCCTGCCAGCTAGGTGAGAGCCTGACAGCGGGATCCATCTCGGAGCTAAGAGTACCTGACCTCCACGAGAGGTCAACCTGCCCTGCCAGCTAGTGGGAGCCTGGCAGCGGAACCATCTCGGAGCAAAGGGTACCTGACCTCCACGAGAGGTCAACCTACCCTGCCAGCTAGTGGGAGCCTGACAGCGGAACCATCTCGGAGCAAAGGGTACCTGACCTCCACGAGAGGTCAACCTGCCCTGCCAGCTAGTGGGAGCCTGGCAGCGGAACCATCTCGGAGCAAAGGGTACCTGACCTCCACGGGAGGTCAATCTGCCCTGCCAGCTGGTTGGAGCCTGGCAGCGGAACCATCTCGGAGCAAAGGGTACCTGACCTACACGAGAGGTCAACCTGCCCTGCCAGCTAGTGGGAGCCTGACAGCGGAACCATCTCGGAGCAAAGGGTACCTGACCTCCACGAGAGGTCAACCTGCCCTGCCAGCTAGTGGGAGCCTGGCAGCGGAACCATCTCGGAGCAAAGGGTACCTGACCTCCACGAGAGGTCAACCTGCCCTGCCAGCTAGTTGGAGCCTGGCAGCGGAACCATCTCGGAGCAAAGGGTACCTGACCTACACGAGAGGTCAACCTGCCCTGCCAGCTAGGTGAGAGCCTGACAGCGGAACCGTCTCGGAGCAAAGGGTACCTGGCCTCCACGAGAGGTCAACCTGCCCTGCCAGCTAGTGGGAGCCTGACAGCGGAACCATCTCGGAGCAAAGGGTACCTGACCTCCACGAGAGGTCTACCTGCCCTGCCAGCTAGTGGGAGCCTGGCAGCGGAACCCTCTCGGAGCAAAAAGACTTGGTAAAGAAAAAAGACATTACATACAACCTACCCTGACCTAACTTGGCAGGGGATACTCATTACAAGGAAAATACATATGGAACTCTGGGCGCCTTAGGGTGAGATCTCTCCACTCACTCCCTATTCCTGGGGGCCTCGGTTCCTTCCCCTGAGCGATTCCTCCTTCGTCTTTTTCTCCCTTGGCTGACCGCCAAAACTTGATGTGGTGGAGATGGGAGTTGCCTGGGTTCCTGCCTCCCTGGGGCACTCTCGCCTAACCACCTTGGGGCAGCCTCGCCGAGATCCCTGGAAGCTGTCTTGCCGAGATCCCTTGAAGCTGTCTCGTCGAGATCCCTTGAAGCTGTCTCGCCGAGAATGGGGGGAGCTAGCTCCTGGGGGATCGGGGTCGAGCTACCACCCTGAGGAGCAATGCTTCGCAACATCTCCATGATGCCTTGGATGGAGGCCATGAACTCTTGCCTCCCAACAAAGGGTCCTGGGCTGGGGAGCTTGCCGAGATCATCACTACCTCCTTGACCTCCCGTCATGACACCCTCTCGAGATCTTCTGTGCTGGTCACTCTCCACGCTCACCGCATCAAAAGTGTTGAAGCCAAAATTGACCTCTGTGGAGTTCGAGGTTCCTGAAAGGGGTGACCTCACACCTACTACACTCGAGAGAACGTCACGGACCGGAGACTTAGGATACTATGAACAGACCCTCGGCTCTAGCACGGAGGTCCCACATCACACCCGGAAGGCTACCTGAGCTCTTCCCCTCCCTTACCAAAGGGCTAGGCTAGGCGCCTTGGAGAGCTCTCTCCACTCTACCAAGAAGAAGCTAAGGGAGGAGGAAGCTCAGAAAAAGATCCTCTCCAAGGCACCCAAGGGGGTCTATTTATAGTTTTTCCAAGTCCTGGGGGTAAAAAGACCGAAATACCCCTACGGCCAAAAGACCTCGGGCCAATAGAGAACAGCCACGTCGGGGGGTAAAGGGGGAATTCCCCCCGAGGGCAAGAAGGTAAAACTGCAGGGGGGCAAGGGCGAGACCGCGGCCTCTGACCGGTCTCGCCCCGCCAGGCCGCCAAGCTAGAAGGGGCAGGGGGCGAGACCTCGGCCCCTGGCCGGTCTCGCCCCGCCAGGCCGCCAGGCTAGAAGGGGCAGGGGGCGAGACCCCGACCCCCGGCCGGTCTCGCCCCACCAGGCCGCCAGGCTAGAAGGGGCAGGGGGCGAGACCCCGGCCCCCGGTCGGTCTCGCCCCACCAGGCCGCCAGGCTAGAGGGAGCAGGGGCGAGACCCCAGCCCCCGGCCGGTCTCGCCCCACCAGGCCGCCAGGCTAGAAGGAGCAGGGGCGAGACCACGGCCCCCGGCCGGTCTCGCCCCGCCAGGCCGCCAGGCTAGAAGGGGCAGGGGGCGAGACCCCGGCCCCCGGCCGGTCTCGCCCAACCAGGCCGCCAGGCTAGAAGGGGCAGGGGGCGAGACCCCGGCCCCCGGCCGGTCTCGCCCAACCAGGCCGCCAGGCTAGAAGGAGCAGGGGCGAGACCCCGGCCCCCGGCCGGTCTCGGCCCACCAGGCCGCCAGGCTAGAAGGAGCATGGGCGAATACAGGGTTGTACACTAAAGTGTTGAAGCCAAAATTGACCTCTGTGGAGTTCGGGGTCCCTGAAAGTGGTGACCTCACACCTACTATACTCGAGAGAACGTCACGGACCGGAGACTTAGGATACTATGAACAGACCCTCGGCTCTAGCACGGAGGTCCCACCTCACACCCGGAAGGCTACCTGAGCTCTTCCCCTCCCTTACCAAAGGGCTAGGCTAGGCGCCTTGGAGAGCTCTCTCCACTCTACCAAGAAGAAGCTAAGGGAGGAGGTAGCTCAGAAAAAGATCCTCTCCAAGGCACCCAAGGGGGTCTATTTATAGTTTTTCCAAGTCCTGGGGGTAAAAAGACTGAAATACCCCTACGGCCAAAAGGCCTCGGGCCAATAGAGAACAGCCACGTCGGGGGGTAAAGGGGGAATTCCCCCCGAGGGCAAGAAGGTAAAACTGCAGGGGGGGCAAGGGCGAGACCGCGGCCTCTGACCGGTCTCGCCCCGCCAGGCCGCCAAGCTAGAAGGGGCAGGGGGCGAGACCTCGGCCCCTGGCCGGTCTCGCCCCGCCAGGCCGCCAGGCTAGAAGGGGCAGGGGGCGAGACCCCGGCCCCCGGCCGGTCTCGCCCCACCAGGCCGCCAGGCTAGAAGGAGCAGGGGCGAGACCCCGGCCCCCGGCCGGTCTCGCCCCACCAGGCCGCCAGGCTAGAAGGAGCAGGGGTGAGACCCCGGCCCCCGGCCGGTCTCGCCCCGCCAGGCCGCCAGGCTAGAAGGGGCAGGGGGCGAGACCCCGGCCCCCGGCCGGTCTCGCCCAACCAGGCCGCCAGGCTAGAAGGGGCAGGGGGCGAGACCCCGGCCCCCGGCCGGTCTCGCCCAACCAGGCCGCCAGGCTAGAAGGAGCAGGGGCGAGACCCCGGCCCCCGGCCGGTCTCGCCCCACCAGGCCGCCAGGCTAGAAGGAGCAGGGGCGAATACGGGGTTGTACACAATCCCCGCTCTTTTCGAGGTTGGCACAAACTCGGAAAGAAATGTCCAACCCAACGTATTCGCTGAGTGCAATTTCCTTGCGCGCCTCTCCAGGGGGTCAACCTGCCGCGCCAGCTATGGGAGCCTGGGTGGCGAGACCCCCTCCAAGTAAAAAATACTTAGCCTCCACGAGGGGTACCACCAACCCTGCCAGCTAGTGAGAGCCTGGCAGCGGGATTCTCATCGGAGCAAAGGGGCTTTTACTCCCCCCGAGGCACATTCGACCCAACCAGCTAATGGGAGCCTGGCTGAGGAGATCCTCTCGGGGTTGGAACTCGATCTCCCCGAGGCACATTCGACCCAACCAACTAGTGGGAGCCTGGCTGAGGAGATCCTCTCGGGGGTGAGACTTACTCTCCCCGAGGCACATTCGACCCAACCAGCTAGTGGGAGCCTGGCTGAGGAGATCCTCTCGGGGGTGGGACTTACTCTCCCCGAGGCACATTCGACCCAACCAGCTAGTGGGAGCCTGGCTGAGGAGATCCTCTCGGGGGTGGGACTTGATCTCCCCGAGGCACATTCGACCCAACCAGCTAGTGGGAGCCTGGCTGAGGAGATCCTCTCGGGGGTGGGGCTTACTCTCCCCGAGGCACATTCGACCCAACCAGCTAGTGGGAGCCTGGCTGAGGAGATCCTCTCGGGGGTGGGACTTGACTTCCACGAGAGATCAACCTGCCCTGCCAGCTAGGTGAGAGCCTGACAGCGGGATCCATCTCGGAGCTAAGAGTACCTGACCTCCACGAGAGGTCAACCTGCCCTGCCAGCTAGTGGGAGCCTGGCAGCGGAACCATCTCGGAGCAAAGGGTACCTGACCTCCACGAGAGGTCAACCTGCCCTGCCAGCTAGTGGGAGCCTGGCAGCGGAACCATCTCGGAGCAAAGGGTACCTGACCTCCACGGGAGGTCAACCTGCCCTGCCAGCTAGTGGGAGCCTGGCAGCGGAACCATCTCGGAGCAAAGGGTACCTGACCTCCACGAGAGGTCAACCTGCCCTGCCAGCTGGTTGGAGCCTGGCAGCGGAACCATCTCGGAGCAAAGGGTACCTGACCTACACGAGAGGTCAACCTGCCCTGCCAGCTAGTGGGAGCCTGACAGTGGAACCATCTCGGAGCAAAGGGTACCTGACCTCCACGAGAGGTCAACCTGCCCTGCCAGCTAGTGGGAGCCTGGCAGCGGAACCATCTCGGAGCAAAGGGTACCTGACCTCCACGAGAGGTCAACCTGCCCTGCCAGCTAGTTGGAGCCTGGCAGCGGAACCATCTCGGAGCAAAGGGTACCTGACCTACACGAGAGGTCAACCTGCCCTGCCAGCTAGGTGAGAGCCTGACAGCGGAACCGTCTCGGAGCAAAGGGTACCTGGCCTCCACGAGAGGTCAACCTGCCCTGCCAGCTAGTGGGAGCCTGGCAGCGGAACCATCTCCGAGCAAAGGGTACCTGACCTCCACGAGAGGTCTACCTGCCCTGCCAGCTAGTGGGAGCCTGGCAGCGGAACCCTCTCGGAGCAAAAAGACTTGGTAAAGAAAAAAGACATTACATACAACCTACCCTGACCTAACTTGGCAGGGGATACTCATTACAAGGAAAATACATATGGAACTCTGGGCGCCTTAGGGTGAGATCTCTCCACTCACTCCCTATTCCTGGGGGCCTCGGTTCCTTCCCCATGAGCGATTCCTCCTTCGTCTTTTTCTCCCTTGGCTGACCGCCAAAACTTGATGTGGTGGAGATGGGAGTTGCCTGGGTTCCTGCCTCCCTGGGGCACTCTCGCCTAACCACCTTGGGGCAGCCTCGCCGAGATCCCTGGAAGCTGTCTTGCCGAGATCCCTTGAAGCTGTCTCGTCGAGATCCCTTGAAGCTGTCTCGCCGAGAATGGGGGGAGCTAGCTCATGGGGGATCGGGGTCGAGCTACCACCCTGAGGAGCAATGCTTCGCAACATCTCCATGATGCCTTGGATGGAGGCCATGAACTCTTGCCTCCCAACAAAGGGTCCTGGGCTGGGGAGCTTGCCGAGATCATCACTACCTCCTTGACCTCCCGTCATGACACCCTCTCGAGATCTTCTGTGCTGGTCACTCTCCACGCTCACTGTACACTAAAGTGTTGAAGCCAAAATTGACCTCTGTGGAGTTCGGGGTCCCTGAAAGGGGTGACCTCACACCTACTACACTCGAGAGAACGTCACGGACCGGAGACTTAGGATACTATGAACAGACCCTCGGCTCTAGCACGGAGGTCCCACCTCACACCCGGAAGGCTACCTGAGCTCTTCCCCTCCCTTACCAAAGGGCTAGGCTAGGCGCCTTGGAGAGCTCTCTCCACTCTACCAAGAAGAAGCTAAGGGAGGAGGAAGCTCAGAAAAAGATCCTCTCCAAGGCACCCAAGGGGGTCTATTTATAGTTTTTCCAAGTCCTGGGGGTAAAAAGACGGAAATACCCCTACGGCCAAAAGGCCTCGGGCCAATAGAGAACAGCCACGTCGGGGGGTAAAGGGGGAATTCCCCCCGAGGGCAAGAAGGTAAAACTGCAGGGGGGGCAAGGGCGAGACCGCGGCCTCTGACCGGTCTCGCCCCGCCAGGCCGCCAAGCTAGAAGGGGCAGGGGGCGAGACCTCGGCCCCTGGCCGGTCTCGCCCCGCCAGGCCGCCAGGCTAGAAGGGGCAGGGGGCGAGACCCCGGCCCCCGGCCGGTCTCGCCCCACCAGGCCGCCAGGCCAGAAGGGGCAGGGGGCGAGACCCCGGGCCCCGGCCGGTCTCGCCCCACCAGGCCGCCAGGCTAGAAGGAGCAGGGGCGAGACCCCGGCCCCCGGCCGGTCTCGCCCCACCAGGCCGCCAGGCTAGAAGGAGCAGGGGCGAGACCCCGGCCCCCGGCCGGTCTCGCCCCGCCAGGCCGCCAGGCTAGAAGGGGCAGGGGGCGAGACCCCGACCCCCGGCCGGTCTCGCCCAACCAGGCCGCCAGGCTAGAAGGGGCAGGGGGCGAGACCCCGGCCCCCGGCCGGTCTCGCCCAACCAGGCCGCCAGGCTAGAAGGAGCAGGGGCGAGACCCCGGCCCCCGGCCGGTCTCGCCCCACCAGGCCGCCAGGCTAGAAGGAGCAGGGGAGAATACGGGGTTGTACACAATCCCCGCTCTTTTCGAGGTTGGCACAAACTCGGAAAGAAATGTCCAACCCAACGTATTCGCCGAGTGCAATTTCCTTGCGCGCCTCTCCAGGGGGTCAACCTGCCGCGCCAGCTATGGGAGCCTGGGTGGCGAGACCCCCTCCAGGTAAAAAATACTTAGCCTCCACGAGGGGTACCACCAGCCCTGCCAGCTAGTGAGAGCCTGACAGCGGGATTCTCATCGGAGCAAAGGGGCTTTTACTCCCCCAGAGGCACATTCGACCCAACCAGCTAATGGGAGCCTGGCTGAGGAGATCTTCTCGGGGTTGGAACTCGATCTCCCCGAGGCACATTCGACCCAACCAACTAGTGGGAGCCTGGCTGAGGAGATCCTCTCGGGGGTGGGACTTACTCTCCCCGAGGCACATTCGACCCAACCAGCTAGTGGGAGCCTGACTGAGGAGATCCTCTCGGGGGTGGGACTTACTCTCCCCGAGGCACATTCGACCCAACCAGCTAGTGGGAGCCTGGCTGAGGAGATCCTCTCGGGGGTGGGACTTGATCTCCCCGAGGCACATTCGACCCAACCAGCTAGTGGGAGCCTGGCTGAGGAGATCCTCTCGGGGGTGGGGCTTACTCTCCCCGAGGCACATTCGACCCAACCAGCTAGTGGGAGCCTGGCTGAGGAGATCCTCTCGGGGGTGGGACTTGACTTCCACGAGAGATCAACCTGCCCTGCCAGCTAGGTGAGAGCCTGACAGCGGGATCCATCTCGGAGCTAAGAGTACCTGACCTCCACGAGAGGTCAACCTGCCCTGCCAGCTAGTGGGAGCCTGGCAGCGGAACCATCTCGGAGCAAAGGGTACCTGACCTCCATGAGAGGTCAACCTGCCCTGCCAGCTAGTGGGAGCCTGACAGCGGAACCATCTCGGAGCAAAGGGTACCTGACCTCCACGAGAGGTCAACCTGCCCTGCCAGCTAGTGGGAGCCTGGCAGCGGAACCATCTCGGAGCAAAGGGTACCTGACCTCCACGGGAGGTCAACCTGCCCTGCCAGCTAGTGGGAGCCTGGCAGCGGAACCATCTCGGAGCAAAGGGTACCTGACCTCCACAAGAGGTCAAACTGCCCTGCCAGCTAGTGGGAGCCTGGCAGCGGAACCATCTCGGAGCAAAGGGTACCTGACCTCCACGAGAGGTCAACCTACCCTGCCAGCTAGTGGGAGCCTGACAGCGGAACCATCTCGGAGCAAAGGGTACCTGACCTCCACGAGAGGTCAACCTACCCTGCCAGCTGGTGGGAGCCTGGCAGCGGAACCATCTCGGAGCAAAGGGTACCTGACCTACACGAGAGGTCAACCTGCCCTGCCAGCTAGTGGGAGCCTGACAGCGGAACCATCTCGGAGCAAAGGGTACCTGACCTCCACGAGAGGTCAACCTGCCCTGCCAGCTAGTGGGAGCCTGGCAGCGGAACCATCTCGGAGCAAAGGGTACCTGACCTCCACGAGAGGTCAACCTGCCCTGCCAGCTAGTGGGAGCCTGACAGCGGAACCATCTCGGAGCAAAGGGTACCTGACCTCCACGAGAGGTCAACCTGCCCTGCCAGCTAGTGGGAGCCTGACAGCGGGACCATCTCGGAGCAAAGGGTACCTGACCTCCACGAGAGGTCAACCTGCCCTGCCAGCTGGTTGGAGCCTGGCAGCGGAACCATCTCGGAGCAAAGGGTACCTGACCTACACGAGAGGTCAACCTGCCCTGCCAGCTAGTGGGAGCCTGGCAGCGGAACCATCTCGGAGCAAAGGGTACCTGACCTCCACGAGAGGTCAACCTGCCCTGCCAGCTGGTTGGAGCCTGGCAGCGGAACCATCTCGGAGCAATGGGTACCTGACCTACACGAGAGGTCAACCTGCCCTTCCAGCTAGGTGAGAGCCTGACAGAGGAACCGTCTCGGAGCAAAGGGTACCTGGCCTCCACGAGGGGTACCACCAGCCCTGCCAGCTAGTGAGAGCCTGGCAGCGGGATTCTCATCGGAGCAAAGGGGCTTTTACTCCCCCCGAGGCACATTCGACCCAACCAGCTAATGGGAGCCTGGCTGAGGAGATCCTCTCGGGGTTGGAACTCGATCTCCCCGAGGCACATTCGACCCAACCAACTAGTGGGAGCCTGGCTGAGGAGATCCTCTCGGGGGTGGGACTTACTCTCCCCGAGGCACATTCGACCCAACCAGCTAGTGGGAGCCTGGCTGAGGAGATCCTCTCGGGGGTGGGACTTGATCTCCCCGAGGCACATTCGACCCAACCAGCTAGTGGGAGCCTGGCTGAGGAGATCCTCTCGGGGGTGGGGCTTACTCTCCCCGAGGCACATTCGACCCAACCAGCTAGTGGGAGCCTGGCTGAGGAGATCCTCTCGGGGGTGGGACTTGACTTCCACGAGAGATCAACCTGCCCTGCCAGCTAGGTGAGAGCCTGACAGCGGGATCCATCTCGGAGCTAAGAGTACCTGACCTCCACGAGAGGTCAACCTGCCCTGCCAGCTAGTGGGAGCCTGGCAGCGGAACCATCTCGGAGCAAAGGGTACCTGACCTTCACGAGAGGTCAACCTGCCCTGCCAGCTAGTGGGAGCCTGACAGCGGAACCATCTCGGAGCAAAGGGTACCTGACCTCCACGAGAGGTCAACCTGCCCTGCCAGCTAGTGGGAGCCTGGCAGCGGAACCATCTCAGAGCAAAGGGTACCTGACCTTCACGGGAGGTCAACCTGCCCTGCCAGCTGGTTGGAGCCTGACAGCGGAACCATCTCGGAGCAAAGGGTACCTGACCTACACGAGAGGTCAACCTGCCCTGCCAGCTAGTGGGAGCCTGGCAGCGGAACCATCTCGGAGCAAAGGGTACCTGACCTCCACGAGAGGTCAACCTGCCCTGCCAGCTAGTGGGAGCCTGGCAGCGGAACCATCTCGGAGCAAAGGGTACCTGACCTCCACGAGAGGTCAACCTGCCCTGCCAGCTAGTTGGAGCCTGGCAGCGGAACCATCTCGGAGCAAAGGGTACCTGACCTACACAAGAGGTCAACCTGCCCTGCCAGCTAGGTGAGAGCCTGACAGCGGAACCGTCTCGGAGCAAAGGGTACCTGGCCTCCACGAGAGGTCAACCTGCCCTGCCAGCTAGTGGGAGCCTGGCAGCGGAACCATCTCGGAGCAAAGGGTACCTGACCTCCACGAGAGGTCTACCTGCTCTGCCAGCTAGTGGGAGCCTGGCAGCGGAACCCTCTCGGAGCAAAAAGACTTGGTAAAGAAAAAAGACATTACATACAACCTACCCTGACCTAACTTGGCAGGGGATACTCATTACAAGGAAAATACATATGGAACTCTGGGCGCCTTAGGGTGAGATCTCTCCACTCACTCCCTATTCCTGGGGGCCTCGGTTCCTTCCCCCTGAGCGATTCCTCCTTCGTCTTTTTCTCCCTTGGCTGACCGCCAAAACTTGATGTGGTGGAGATGGGAGTTGCCTGGGTTCCTGCCTCCCTGGGGCACTCTCGCCTAACCACCTTGGGGCAGCCTCGCCGAGATCCCTGGAAGCTGTCTTGCCGAGATCCCTTGAAGCTGTCTCGTCGAGATCCCTTGAAGCTGTCTCGCCGAGAATGGGGGGAGCTAGCTCCTGGGGGATCGGGGTCGAGCTACCACCCTGAGGAGCAATGCTTCGCAACATCTCCATGATGCCTTGGATGGAGGCCATGAACTCTTGCCTCCCAACAAAGGGTCCTGGGCTGGGGAGCTTGCCGAGATCATCACTACCTCCTTGACCTCCCGTCATGACACCCTCTCGAGATCTTTTGTGCTGGTCACTCTCCACGCTCACTGTACACTAAAGTGTTGAAGCCAAAATTGACCTCTGTGGAGTTCGGGGTCCCTGAAAGGGGTGACCTCACACCTACTACACTCGAGAGAACGTCACGGACCGGAGACTTAGGATACTATGAACAGACCCTCGGCTCTAGCACGGAGGTCCCACCTCACACCCGGAAGGCTACCTGAGCTCTTCCCCTCCCTTACCAAAGGGCTAGGCTAGGCGCCTTGGAGAGCTCTCTCCACTCTACCAAGAAGAAGCTAAGGGAGGAGGAAGCTCAGAAAAAGATCCTCTCCAAGGCACCCAAGGGGGTCTATTTATAGTTTTTCCAAGTCCTGGGGGTAAAAAGACCGAAATACCCCTACGGCCAAAAGGCCTCGGGCCAATAGAGAACAGCCACGTCGGGGGTAAAGGGGGAATTCCCCCCGAGGGCAAGAAGGTAAAACTGCAGGGGGGCAAGGGCGAGACCGCGGCCTCTGACCGGTCTCGCCCCGCCAGGCCGCCAAGCTAGAAGGGGCAGGGGGCGAGACCTCGGCCCCTGGCCGGTCTCGCCCCGCCAGGCCGCCAGGCTAGAAGGGGCAGGGGGCGAGACCCCGGCCCCCGGCCGGTCTCGCCCCGCCAGGCCGCCAGGCTAGAAGGGGCAGGGGGCGAGACCCCGGCCCCCGGCCGGTCTCGCCCCACCAGGCCGCCAGGCTAGAAGGAGCAGGGGCGAGACCCCGGCCCCCGGCCGGTCTCGCCCCACCAGGCCGCCAGGCTAGAAGGAGCAGGGGCGAGACCCCGGCCCCCGGCCGGTCTCGCCCCGCCAGGCCGCCAGGCTAGAAGGGGCAGGGGGCGAGACCCCGGCCCCCGGCCGGTCTCGCCCAACCAGGCCGCCAGGCTAGAAGGGGCAGGGGGCGAGACCCCGGCCCCCGGCCGGTCTCGCCCAACCAGGCCGCCAGGCTAGAAGGTGCAGGGGCGAGACCCCGGCCCCCGGCCGGTCTCGCCCCACCAGGCCGCCAGGCTAGAAGGAGCAGGGGCGAATACGGGGTTGTACACAATCCCCGCTCTTTTCGAGGTTGGCACAAACTCGGAAAGAAATGTCCAACCCAACGTATTCGCTGAGTGCAATTTCCTTGCGCGCCTCTCCAGGGGGCAACCTGCCGCGCCAGCTTTGTGCTCGCTAGGCTTGTTTTTCACACGACGTGTTAGAATCAAGATATTTGACTCCAAATGTTCGAACCTAAGGGGTAACCAATGACAACTTGTCGAGTGGTCGACCCCACCAAATTACAAGTACAAGAAGATGGAGAGCTAGATCTGATCCCGAGTTGCCTATAATCTAGACCCGAAATCTGCAGCGAAGAGGTCCCTTACATGCTGGTTAGTTTATTGAAATTTCCCTCCCAAATCAAGGTTGAGCTCGGCACATGGAAGACAGTGACTTGTCTGAAGGAAACCATGTGTGGGCGGGAAGGGGGGGGGGGGGGTTACATGATCTGTGAGTAGCTGCCTCGTCCTTCCTGGGATACGAGATACTTGGCATATGGGCGACTTATTCTCTAGGAACATCTGTAGTAGGTGAGCTGATCTGAGTCACCTTAGGTGAGATCACCTATGTTGGGTCTTTGATTGACGAGCTAGCTAGTTGGATGAACTCTGACATGATGACATGTTTGTGTCGAGCAGGCAGAAATCACTTGGGTCATCAGAGCTCACAATGCCATCGACGAGGTCCGTCCTCGCGACCTCGATCTCAATAAATTCCCCCATTGTGTGCCTGCCACCATATACTTGTGGCCCTCCTTCGTAGGAGATTCTCCTAATGTCGGTGTCGGGCTCATCCCTGGCGCGAAGGACAACTTCGCTAGCTCCTGATCCCCCACATTCGCACAGCTTGCCCGCTAATAAACCGCATCCCATTGGAAGATACTGGATGTGGTGCCTCCCTCAGATTAGGAAGAGTTCAGCAGGCTTCGCCGCAATTATGACTCGCGAGACCACCTGTAACATCCCATTTCCTAATTAGGAGCCTAGAATTCCAATGGCATCCAAATTGTAAAGGTGGAACCCTTAAGCGGTGAAATGTGAACCTAGACCTAAGTGAGCTAACCAAAGCCTAATTGACCTCATTCATGACCAAGTGATCTAGACAAAATATTGCTCATGACCAAAGCTTGTCAACCCACCAAAATATTGACTTTGGTCAACCATGATCAATCAAAATTAACCATGATCAACCCATGATTAAATTAAGTTATCCATTAATTAATACCTTAACCTCACATTAACATAATGACTTATAAATCAAGCCCTAGCCCCATCATGACTCAAACCCCATAACCAAAATCAAAT